>JAVQJL010061227.1:0-18283 GCA_036024295.1 Nannoperca obscura | reverse complement strand
GTTGATTCTATTTGCATTTGGCACACAGACTGTACAAAGTATGCAAATAGCCAAACAATGACATTTGCTGTGTTATTTTTCCTGTGATATTGCAGTCTCTCTGTAAAGTCAACAAGATGATAGCATGTGTGTTGTTGCGTATGTATTTGCGTGTGCTCAGTTCGTACACCTGCCAGGTGCGTCCATCTCTTTAAGTTGGCCCCCACGGGCCACGCCCATGCTCCACAAATCACATGAAAGGCTCACCCTCGGTGCGAATTGCTCTCTCAAAGGCAACTTTGATGTTTGAAAATGGAGATGGGTGTCTTTGAAAGAAAGGCCTACAGGTGTATCAGTGCCAGGGGAGGGGAAAAACAGTGGCATGTCTGATGCTGGGTGCTTTCCTGACTGCTAATGGACTCATCATGACTCCCAGATGTATAACCTGGAGACGTAGTGGCATACGCATGTGCACACACACAGACACACACACACACACACACACACAATACATAGTGTAGCCTCTACAATCAAACTCATGACCACCTCATTTATGATTTTGTACAGAAGATAGTCTGCCTCAATACCACTGACCGAGGGGAACAGATAAAGAGGAGATTTTATGTCTTCTTCAGAGAAATGACACTGTGGCGTCTGCAGTGACTGGAGGCTGTCGACTGTGGCGTTTCTCTTCCCTGCGGTCAATCCAGACGCGTCATCCTTACCCTCAATGATTAGAAGTAGAGCAAATATTGGCCAACTGATAAATATAGTGGAATGTGGCAGTGCATACTGAATAGGATTGGACTGATTTCAGAAAGGAACTTGTGTGTCGAGACAAAACATTCACCACATTCTGAGGTCTGAGGCTTGTGATGGGTGGCGGATGAGAACTGTTTCCTCCAGTAGTCATGCAAGATTTCTGCATATTAGAGACAACCAATCACACCCCACTGTTAATTATTTTGTAAGACATATTTATGTGTTTTTATATTAGATATGAACCAATGGACTGTTGCTGTCTTTAAAGCATGATTTGGACAGACATGAAAGCATCTGTAATATAATCAAATTTTGTTGTGGGAGGGTAAATAAAGGACTGAGATGGAAGCTCTTTGACCACTGTTGCCACCTTAACCACATCTAGAAGCTTTGAGGCCAACTCCCTTTGAGGGCTACACACACACACTCACACACACACACACACACACACATGTGCACACACACACACACACACACATGTGCACACACAGCTGTTGATAATCCTACTTAAGCTTTTGTACTTAGGCTTTCCTGTGAAAGCAGAGCTAATTAGTCTAAATACCTCAACTAAACAGAGATATAAACACAGAAAATACACCCATTAGTATATTACTGGCACTTCTCTCACTCTTCTCCCCTCGCAGCTTCTGTTTGCTCTTCGGCATGTTGCTGCAGCGTCAATGCACAAGTGTCTGAAGTGCTAAAAACAGGAAAAAAGAAGAACATTGTCTAACATTTTGAAACGGCACGATGTCTCCTCCTCAGGCCAGATGATGACTGTCAGAGACACACACACAATAGCCTCGGGTGAAATGCCCTTTCTATTTCTACTCAGACAAAAATTTCCAGTCGTAGTTGCTGACGCCAGATAGAACAGCAGGACGCAGTACAAACTACCGAATTATTTACAGCCCCAGACAGCGCTTTTAATTCATTTGGATGATGCAAGTAAAAGACGTTTTCTCAGAATCACTGACGAGCTCGCCAACGTCGCTACTCAGCTCTCTCTCTCCTTCCCTCTCTGTCTCTCCACCTACTCCCTAAAAACTCCCCTCTAAACTAACCAGCCAAGCGTCTTTCCTGTTTACCTACCTATGAAGGGAAGTTAAATGCCCACTCTGTGTGTGCTCACTCTTCCTTATTTACACTGACCCATACAGGAGGGAGCCATTACGACCTTTCAGCCGTAATTCAATAAAAGTTCCGTTCTGCATTTAGAAAAAATAAATGGCCCATGAGTGGAGGGATATTTTCTCCCCCGCTGCATTATGACAATAAACAATTTTTTGTGTTGGTGCAGTGGGGACGGGGATGGAGCTGGGGGGTGGTTTGTGGGAAAAAGGCACCTGCTGGTTACTGGAAAAGATGCTGTGTACCACCACCCTGCGGTTTTAGATATTTATTTCTTCAGACCTTAATGGTTAGGAACAGTGAGCAAATAATAGGTGTAGCGAGATCTTTCTTTTGCTTCCAGGAGCAGAGAAGGTTGTAATCCTCTGGGTAAACACAAACGGAAGTCTTGGCTCTTCAAACTTTTCACATCACAGAAGAGGAGAGGTCAGTCGTTGTAACCTCAACACTACTACAGCAGTCCACTAACACGTTAACCTCAGAGAAAATACTGAGAGTGACGTATGTTTATACCTACACAGTGGAAAATTCACACATTTCACACTTTGACCCACCTGGAATATCAATTGTCATTCTGTGGAACTGTGCGTGTGTGTGTGTGTGTATGTGTATGTGTGTTTAGGGTCTAATGCACGCTTGTTGCACATTACTGTGTGTGAACTGGTATGCACAGAGGTGTGAACGCGAAGCCGTTTGACACATCTGCTGGCGTTGCATTGATGTATGTGACAGCGGCAGCTTGCTTTCCTTTCCCACAGCCTTGCGAGGCCCCCACCTTTCCCCCGACACCTCGCTACTTAGAACAACCTGACTACCACATACACGCAAACATGCATCGCACACGGACATGCACAACAACCCCATTCACCATTAGAGCTAAAATAACATACTTAATGCAGCTTATTGCTTTAATATGATCTGTCACCGGAGCCAAATACAGCTTCTGTGCTCGACAAGGCCAAAGAAGCAGCAGCAGCACTGGGAAATCTACGAAGTCTGCAGGCAAGCAGCCAAAAAGGCCTGAAAAACAGCCCTGCTCATATCAACCCCAACACACACACACACACACACGCAATATGGAATGGTGGAAGAAAAGAGGGATGATTGCTGTCAACGTGCTACGGGCCTTGTTGCATTGTTAGAGAATCCGGGTGCATTGGGCCTTATTTTGGCACCCCTTCACTCTTTGCCTGTTTCAACCTGCCTCATTGTAGGGTTGTCCTTGTGTGGCACTGCTTCTGGTCCACACATACACACACACACACACACAGACACTCAAAGCGCTTTATCCCCTTATCAGAAAAAGAAGGCTGTGCTCTTTGCTCAAACAGTCTCATGTAGCAACTTCCGCTGTGAGCAGCTTGTTTTCAGGCCTGCGAGGGGGATTTTCACACTGCTGACGTCCCCAGAGAGAGGCTGATGCATCTGCCTGAGGGACCAGACGATCTCCCAGCTGTGGTCAGAGAGGGTGAATTGCAAATAAAAACGTGCCAAAAGTTTTGCTGACCTCCTCCTGAAAGCTTAGATGGAAATAATGTTTTCACAAACCCCCCCCTCCCCCTGCTATGTTTATGACAGAGACTTCAACTCACACTTAGTTTAAGTCCCAAGAAATAAATATTCTGTGCATTCAATCCATGGTAATCATATACTATATACTACATATAAAGTGTTGTAAGAGTGTTATGTAAATGAGTGTAAAGCAGCGTAATGTCTGTGTGTGGCTAGCATCAACTCATTTAGTCTCCAGACGAGACAGCCACAATCACCAGCCAAGGGTAAAACCCACATCCTTCAGGGTCAGCCTCAAAACAAGAACTTTGATTCGTCCCACTGTAAATACCCAACTGTGTGATTGGTGCCCTTAGGAAACACGGTGCCAAACACACTGCTGCAGAGATGTTTTTTGAGCTGAGCTGTGGCGCCAGTAATAGAACGAAAAGGGAACTATAAGAAAGAGTAGCGGAAAGCAGCAGGGTGGGAACACAAATGTTGGGGGGGTGGGGGGGGGGGTTCAGGTCTGCTAGAGAGGAGGAAGAAGAAGACAGGTGTATGAGTCTTTGCTCAACAGATGTTGAAATGTCCCCGGTGTCTGTTGAGGGCAAACGGAAGTTTGCTCGCAGGCAAGTAGGCCTCCCTGCAACATATGTTCAACTGCCGCCCCACATTGCACCATGGGTTTTCAAAAGTTAGATAAGGATGCTCCTCTTGTGTTCAGATCTTTTCAATACTTAACTTTCGATACATTAACACATAAAGCATGGGCTTTGTAGGTTAAGGTACTACTGACATGACTCAACACTAAAAAGAAACTCATTCAAGCATGTTATAACCTATACAGAAAAATATCCCAGTCTTCCTTCCTCGGGCAGATATTTCTGTATGTAATCCTACAGCATACTTACATAGACTTTACAGTCCATACATAGTTTTCAGTGTTAGGTGTGATACCTGCTCTCCAAATCAATTCTAGTCTGTTATCAGTGGCCTATCAAGTCCATTTATACGTCAAATACAAATATTTACACTTCAAATATATTCAGTGCAGACTTGGTTCAGGGCCAAAGCACGTATTGCCCTTTGCCGTCCAGATAGAGTTTCACTTTGCCCCTGAAAAAGCTCCCAGCCCTTTACTAAAAAGAGCTTGTGTTTAATGTGTCTCACTTTGGACGGGAACATATGTTTCTTTCTTTCAATGGAGAGAGAGACAAACAGACAGAGAGAGAGAGAGGAGAAGAGGGGGATGAAGGAAGGAAACAGGTCATATTGGGTGATCATTCAGCTGTGGCGTTGGTGTCACCCTACTGAGCAAACACTGTTTCTGTGTTGAGCTGATACAGGCTCTGTGGAGGGAAGGCTGGACAAGACTCAGTGGAGTTTGCTGTACAGCGTGGTTTGGTCTTAGAGCACCGAGTGCAATCCTTTAAATAAGAACTTCACGCTTTTCACATCACTTAACCTTGAATCTGTCTCAATGAGCTTCAAAGCACAAAACAGCAAAGCAACATCTCAAGCTATTCTGCAACAGAGATAAAACACTATCATGAAATAAAAAACACGCACACGCGCACACAAAACAAAGCAGGCTGAGAACGACACACCCATTTCTTCAAAACACAGACATTGCCTTTCAGTACATCGTTAATACCAGACATTTTATATCAAGCATTTTATTTGTTCTTCATAGACTTCCATAATGCTTTCAGATGATGCGACCGCTACTCTAAGAGGAGGCTAGTAAATCTACAACCTTTAGCATCCATTTCGGCTCCGGGTGCGTATTGAGCGCTGCTGTTTAGGCCTCATGTGTGCATTGGCCCCCATCTCCCAGCTCTATCTTGTGGTTATGATATCATAGAGAGAAAAACAAGGGCATTCTCTCCTAAGTGCACCCTGACACATTAAATATTCATCCGACCACAGAAACCCCTTTGAAATGGGGCTGGTGTGGAGCGCCGGCACCCCTCTAGTCCCCCGGACCTGCAGAGTACAAGTCAAATGTTGGTGGTCGGAGCAGACACACTGTGGCTACAGGCAGGGTCAACTGGCCAAAGAGAGCGCATTAACACAAGATTTAACTGGAGCATACAGGTTGAGTCTCTCTGGTGCCAACTTGCAGACTGTAAAGATTTAGATAATCATAAAAACTTTTCTACAGTGAATAACACAGATTTCTTTCAACGGGGGAGAAATATAGAGGCAAAAAGCTTAAAGGAGGGCTGTCATATAATTAACTTTTTGAAAAATCACTTTAAATCACATACAGTATATGTGTATGTTAACTCAGGGTCAAAGAACTCATGTGTGTCTAAAATCCAGAGACTAAACAGTCATTTTTATTTAGATCATAATCAAATACTTCTCCTTTTATTCAGTATAGTTTAGCACAGCAAGCTCCTAAACGTATTTATCATGGGGTAGGCTTATTTTATATCCAAGAAACAAAGCCAGAGAGAAAAATAGAGGAGACGGAGAAAAGAACATTTTGAGCTGCCTCCCCCGTTGATTAGTGGTGTTAACAGCAACCGTGGGCTCTAGGGTTAATAAGCTCCAGGCCTCATTTTAATGAAGCCTCCGTTCCCTCAAAAATCACCCTCTCACAGCCCACTAAACCCCAAACTGGAGGCTCCGAACAGTGTGTCGCCAAACACAGTGTTTCCCTGCCAACTGGAACTACGGGATCCACAGTTAGGCTCAAGTGTGTGTGTTTGTGTGTGTATATGTATGTGTTTGTGAGCAGCTGAATGATCACTTTCATCCCTAAAGAGCCAGCCAATTCATCTCAGACCACCATTGGCCACAGAAAAACTGACCAATTATATCATTTTTTTCCTGCCGTCTGTCTTTTTTTCCAACCAGAGAGTGGTGGGATGTATCATTTCCCTGACCTCAGCCGTTTGAGGTGGTGTAAATCTCTTAATAACTACACAAGGACACATATAGGGGCTATATTTGGAGGGCTGCTTCCCCTGGCCGCCCCTGCTCTGGCCTGGAACAGACAGTAGCCACAGTGTCTATGTGGGTGATGGAGCCTGGACCTGGCACTGTGTCTGTATGTGTGTGTGTGTGTGTGTGTGTGTGTGTGTGTGCGTGTGTGTGTTTGAGTGAACACACACACACTCTGCGAGACAGAGAGAGAAGGAGAAAGTGAGAACGCAGGCCTTCATTCCTTCCATCACAGTTTAAAGAGAAGACAGACTTAGACCACATATGAGTGTGAATAAAAAAGATATCGTGGAGTGTGTGCACCGGTGTGTTTCCGCCCGGGATATGTTCCTGAGTAATGGCAAATAGCAAACTGGTGGGCCGGTGGGTGGAATCACACACACACACCGTCCTTTCCTTTGGCGTCCAACGTCCTAATGCTCGGGAAAACAAACAGCTGGAGAGCAGCAACAGAACTGCTGCCCTTTTCAGACAGATTAGGCATGACTGAGTCTTTCTCCTTCTAACACACTCACACCTATAAAGTGCAACATAACCGTTGATCAGTGGGTGTGAGAAAAAAAGTACCAAAGTAGTGTGTGCTGCACTTTGACTTTGGGCAGCAGGGACTTTTGTGCAGTGCCTGACTCCGTTCATACAGCGTGTCTGTGCATCAGTGCGCGCCCTTTGTGTATCTGTAAGCATGTGTGTTGGGGGCCCTCAATGCTAGATATTTCTATATAGTTCGTAAAGAGGGGATGGAGGGGAGGTGGTGGGCACAAACAAATGGACGTAGCGGTAAACGAGAGGAAACTTTACCCATGGGTCAGCCTCTGAGGAAAGATATATTGCCCATGGGTCAGTGGAGAGAAAGGACGGGCAAAATCCATATTGGTCCGTCTGCCCTCTTTATATAGTGATAAAATATTCAAATCCAGCCATTACTTCACATTAGGCTACTCTGTAGAGATGCCAGGGAGAAAACCACAGAATGTATACATGCTGGTTCACACACAGTTTTGGTGCATTTATAGTTACATTAAAATCTCTTCCTCCCATTAGAGGCATAGCCCTCATCCGGACTCACGTCTGACATTTAAGGTGTGTTCACATGTAGAGCGTGTGTGTGTGTGGACATGTGTATTTGTACATGTCTGCGTACATGTGTGTGTCCACATAAAAGGCATGATCATGAGGTTTTTTTTTTCTTCTTACCATCTCCCTGAACAGGACATCAAAGTGATAAGGGCACTAAGTGTGTTGGTTAGCTTCCTAGTCTGGATAAAAGAGATGTAGCAGATATGCTTCTACATACTCAAGAGTTAATTCTCACCTCCTGCCTGCGCGCGCACACACACACACACACACACACACACACACAAGCTTTGTCTGTCTTTCTCTTTCTCTCTTTTTCATCCGTTATGTTTAAGACTGATGACTATATGTTCTGGTAGCCTTGTCTGGGTGTTTCCTTCTGACTAAGTGCTGTGTCAGTCAGACCTGAAAGTGTGTGTGTGTGTGTGTGGGAGTGTGGGAGAAGGGTGGTTATTGGGTGCAGATCTACTAACTATTTCTTGTTTTTTAAGCAAGGTGGCAAGATAATCAGTTCATTGAAATGCCTAATGTCCATAGTTTATTATTTATTAGACTTTAGCTTCAGGGCAAAAACAGCATTCCTCAAGCAATCCTTGTCAACCACTAATGCTTGCGTTATCTGCAGATGACGCGGCAGCAGGTGCAGCTTGGGTAACACTTAGTGTCTAGCCAATGTATTTCAAGGTCTGCTAACATTCAAATAATATTTTTGTATTTGCAAGCTGAAAACATGGTGACAGTGTCTCCCTCCCCCTTATATCATTTCATCCTGTGTGAGTGTTTGTGAGTTACAATGGAGAATATTGACGGTCTTCACAGTCCAAGTCAATTTTACACTAATTACAGTTCAGACAAGCAAAGAAATTTGTTTTTTTTTTGCCACGGCATGTCAAACTGCCCAGCTCCATTAAGACATTTCGGAAAAAGAAAACGCTTTCCAGTAGGACCTCTTGTTATTGTTTTTGCTATTTTTATACAACTCTGGAAATATAAAGTGCCATTTTCCTGGTTGTGTAGGTGTAAATTGGCAAGTCCTTGGTTTCTCTCTGACCCGTCCTCCTCATGTCGCTGTTTCAGGGCACAGAGTGAAGATAGAAGACCCACAGAAGATGCAGTTCTCGGACAGGCTGTCAGAGATCGAGCGCTACCAGCGGAGTATGCGAATAGGCCCAGTGAACAATAATCCCCGCCCCATCCACCAAACCCACCTCAGCACCACACAAGGTGAGGACCACTGATACATACAACCACAAGCAACCAACCTCAGAACCAAAATCACCACAACACTGTAAAATCAGCTCACATTAACCGCCATTACTTAGAACTCCTTTAATAAAACAAACAGTTAGTTTTATTTGGCCAGAGGGTAAGTAATCTGTAATACAAATCTGTTATACATCAACACAGTACATTCTATTCACCCAGCATTAAACGTAGCCAAGAGCCCTTCATGTGCTTTCCCTCCACAGGGGGCTTTCAAGTTCTGTTCCACTAATCTGGGAGCAGTTATATGTGTTGGCCATCCGAGGGGAAGCTCGTGTCAGTTCTGTCCCCGGATGCCCTGCGTTTTGGGTCCGGGCCCCACAGTGTGCAGGGTTGAGTCTGTGGCCAGGTGGCATGGAGGGTGCTGCCAACCGAGCTTGGCCTGGGTGCTGAAGCTGGCCTCCGCACACCGCACACTACAGCTTCAGGAATGTAACAGCCACCCGCTACCTTGGCAATCACGTCACTCTCAGACTGGTCAAATGTGCGGAGGTGGGTGGGTGGGGGCTGAGACTGAGGTGGTCCGATGGAGGGGAGGGGGTTGTTTCATGCATATGTGTGTGAGCTATGGACATCTGCGTGGGCGATGGTCAGAGTGAGGATGAGTGTTCACTCTCTCGTCATACGTCTTTAACCGGATGCCGTGTCTGGAAGCATGCAGACTAAACACACACACACAAACACATATAGTGTGCCTTTCTTTTCTCACCCACTCTCTAGTTCTCATGCTAGCTAATGAATCTCATTACCTTTGTATCAGCATGTTGCCGTGTACAGGAGCTCTTGGCCGTGTGTGGGTGGAACTCTATCAGTGTGTATCACAACCATACACCGGTGTTTGGCCTTGTGCTTAGCTTAGCCAGCGCTGAGTCACCAGTATTGGCCTATCTAACAGCTGACTGCAGAGAACACAGGGTCTTTCACCCTGCACCCCCCATGTCCTTACTTACTGCTGATATTGATTTTGTTCCCTCACACAGTCTGTACCGAGGAGAAAACATGCCAGCCATTTTAGAAACACCACCGACTGGTTACGCTGAAAATAAACACTGGAGCTTCAACACAATACAGCCACTGTAATGATAATTTTCGGATGGTTTAGAGGCTGGCGTGAGCTCTGTAGGTTGTCTGCCAATAAAAAGCCCCCTGCAGCAAAGCTTATACTGGGAGCTTTAAGTTTCTGAGGGTTGACTTGAATACGAAGGCGGGGGGGGGGGGTGCTCCAGTCGGCAGAGAGAGGTGTACAGACTTGGTCCAGACAGCAGACGAAGAGCAGCTCTTTGCTCTGCTCTCGTCTGCCTCGCACAGGATTAGGGCAGGAATTAGAGCGTCATAGGCTTGTCAGGCTTCAAAGGGCTGCGATGTTGCAACACACACATGTACAGTACATACACTGTGAGCAGACACAACACATTAACATCAGTTGGAACTGTCAGAGACGGTAAAGGCCTTTAGCGTCACGTTACAGCTGCCAGCAACTGGAGGCCGTCTATAAGAAGTGTGTGTGAGTGAGACAGACGAGGGGAAGGGCAGTAAAAAACCACACACCTTAATCTGTGGTATTACCGTTATGACGGCATACCGCAGGGCAAGAGTGGTAAAATAATTAAATAACTGAGCAGAGAGCCCTTCTCCCTCCCAACAGACACTCTGTTGGAGTGTCTGTGCAGCCGACTGGAAATGTACGTCGCAGCACACATCACACAGAGCGCTCCCGTATGTGTAGGAATCATGCACAGACAACAACACTACAGTATTACAAGCAAAGCTCAAACATAAATAGACTTGTTGTAATAAATCCCATTCAGAGACACAGGGAGGTGTTTACATATCAACAGCACACACATCTCTGCTTTTGGCAGCCCTGCCAGACACTGTTGTATTTTGCAGATACTTTAAATCCCGGGCCCTGTTTGTTTGAGAATTGCCGGGTGATAGATCGCCCATCAGCACGTTATAATTAAATGGATTCCCGTCTCGCTGTTACAAAAGATGTTTTCCATTATCTGCGGCTGGAGCCCTGCATTTTCCCCTTGAAGACTGCTAAATAAGAAAATACAGTGTCATCTCCTCCTAAAGCCTCCTTGCTTCATTTTGTTGTCTGAGCTATGAAGTACTGTCTCAGTTTTCTTGTCAACAGGACGCGTCTCCAGACATCTGCTCAATGCTACCCTGGATTGTTAAATCACAAAAACACTCAAACACACACGATTGCCCCATAGGCACAATGATACAAAACACACACACACCTACAAAATTCTGTGCTAGTGTTGCAAGTTCTCCGCTAGTGCCCCAGACAGACAGGGTAATTAAGAGCTCATTACAGTGCATGCAGTGACAGGCTTCCTGCACACTGGCAGACGCTGCATTCGCTGCTTGTTTTTGTTCTTCTGTGGCCACAGGTAAGCCTGGTAGACATTTGGAATGATTCTCAGTAAGGGCGGAGGGAGGGTCTGTGTGTGTGTTTGTGTGTGTGTGTGTGTGTGTGTGTGTGTGTGTGTGTGTGTGTGTGTGTAGGTGTGTGTGTGTGTGTGTGTGTGTGTGCGCGTGGTTGAAAATGCGTGGCTCAACTAGTGCAGTCAAGCAAAGCTGACACTCAGACAATCAAATACTAAATTGTTATTCTGGTTTTCAAAACCTCAAGTAAGGTACATGTGTATACTATATGTGTCTGTGGGTGGCAGTTTTTTCTTCCTACAGAATTTGGAACATCCTTTAACATCTCACCGTGACATTGCATTTATAATAAATACACAGTTCTTTCCACTCTTAAGAAAAGCAAACACATGATAGAAAATGTGATTGTGCAAAGTGGAAAACAGATTCCATTTTTACCGTGTTCCATTTTAAATGCAGACAAAACTCAACAAGCCCCTGGCACAGCCTCTAACAGACAGCGGAGAAGAAAGCCGCTCTTTTAACTTAAATGTGTTTTAACAGTAAGAGAGGGGAAAAAAAGAAATACAGCAGCAATTTAATCATCTAAAAAAAGTCCTGGCACTTTTGAGGTGGTATCATTTAACATGTTATTTGTTCCAACACCTGTGTGTTCCTCTCTGAAGATGAATATCAGATACTAGCATAACGTTACGCCATCAAATCAAGTGCTCAGTGCTTTGAAGAGGGCCCAAAAGTGTGTGTGTGTGGGTGTGTGTACAAGTTTCTTTGTGAATGTGAGCGTGTGCCTGTCTGAGTGTGACCCATGTGGTGATGTTATTAAAAATATCAGTAGAATCTTTCAGAAATAATATATTACACACTTCATTTTTAAATCAGCCTCCATTGTGCAAATTATATTTTTTTTAAAGGCAAACCTTTTCTATTTATGACACTTTTACAAATGTTTGTCCCTCTGGCTTCCTCCTGCACAACTGGCACACATCTGCTGCAGCTGTGCTTTGCCCCTCTTGTTCAGTATGTTCAGGCTGTGGCCTCTGGACTGGACTTGAGAAAGTCCTGTTTGATGGAGGACCAGCCCAATGCAGCCGTGCCCCTCCCGCCTCGTCCACAGTGACCACACTGTTTACTCCACATAAACAAGTTGGCCGGCCCCCCAGGTTCGAGGCGGCACACTCCACCACTGCCGCGGCCGAGAGGCTCACACTAATTCACACATCCAGAATGACATGATCAGCCAATTAGAAGCAAGAGCGAGACAGGAAATTAGCACCGTCAGGTAGCTGTGGTGTGGACTTTTGAGTATAGCCGTTACGCTAGTTGGGTTTCATGCTGATTTCTGCCAAACCCAAGCAGGAACCTGGCCCTCTGAGGCCAATACAATCAAACCGAGCAGGAATCTGGATCAGTCCTTTAGGCACTCTGTTTTACTTCTGCACTCCACTATTTACATAATATGTCAATGGCCGCCACGGAGTTTATTTGTTATGGTGCCTAAAAGCCTCACTTGTGGTTACTCTCTTTTTGTGACCCTAAGATGAATAATTCAAACTGAAAATGTTTTTGTTCTTCAACAAAAAAAAAGAATCTTTTGAAGCCGGCTCCTTGGTGAAAAAAGAAAAAGAGAAGTGAGAGCAAGTTGTTTTTTACCAGACTCAACTGTTTGTGTAAGTTATAATTTCACATCAGAGTCAGGCTGAGTTTTACATTTCAGCAATTACAGAAACTACATGTGTGCCATGAACAGTCTCTATTGAGTCTGGGGAGAGGGGAAGGGTGGGAGGACGAGGAGCTCTCAAAGAGAACATAGGATTTTTCAACCCATGTGTTT
Organism: Nannoperca obscura; assembly: GCA_036024295.1. Classification (NCBI taxonomy): domain Eukaryota; kingdom Metazoa; phylum Chordata; class Actinopteri; order Centrarchiformes; family Percichthyidae; genus Nannoperca; species Nannoperca obscura. The sequence continues at coordinate 5,400 of JAVQJL010061227.1, read as the reverse complement.
GTTTTTGCTCACGTTATAAGTGAGGGCTCAAAAGACATATCAAATGTCCCACATAGCTGAGCCAAGGCCGTGTCCCTCCCCTCTCTAACACGCTCTCTTTCTCTCTCCTTCCCTCGCTGGCGTCTTTCTTTCTCTCTTGCTTGCTCTCTCACATTCTCTCCCCGTTGCGACGCCTAAGGCCTAAGCGAAACAGGAAGCCAGCACAAGGACCGGCATTCACTGTGTCTCAATGACACGCTTCATTACGGCAGGCGCATTACATGTCTCAGAGGCGTTGCTGGATCCGGAGTCACGAGGATGGATGCCATTTTGGCTCAAACATCTTCTCAGCCACCCCTTTCATCTACACATGCACTTCAAAAGCAGTGCATGTGTTTATTTGTGTCCTCCTCAAAACTCCACTGGCACCACCCCAAAGCGTCTTATTAGTGACGCAGTTGCTGCTTCTTCCCATTTCAGCCCCTGCCTTCCCCACTCCTCAGCTCCGCCCAGGGGGTTGGTCCTCTTATTAACAGGGGTAATCTGTGCCTCTGCTATTGATGTTGTCTGCTGGCCAATCAAAATATTTGAAGGAAATGTTTATTTTCTTGAGCGAATCGCACCAGCTGCTTGGAAGCCTTTCTGAATAAGGCCATTTATGTGTAAGAATTTGCCATTGTGAGGCATAGTGCAGGACCTCGCGGTGACTGAGTGCTGATTTGGGCCTTTGCGAAGGAAGTAGAGGAGCTCCAGGGGAAGCACAGATCTTACACATGCCGAGCCCAGTGCGGCTATAGGTGAACAGCCCAACGCCATCCCCCTCTCTGCTTCTGGCATCCTTCTCCTTCCTAATTGCCACTACAGGAGGTTAGGAGTTTACAATATTGCGGTATCTCAAGAGCGGAGGGCAGAGTCATAGCGATACCACATGGCTGACTGCTGCTGTCGGTAAAAGTAGAGCACTATGACAATGAAAAAAGTGGTTATATTATGTGCAGGTTACTGTCTTTATGTATATTTTAGGGGGAAAGTTTTTAATATGTAACACTGTTCAGAGGCATGTAGACTTCTGTACAACCAATATGCTGCGACTGCCAATGTCCACAGAGCACCGTGCAAGTCTTGTAACAACTGCACCGTCTCAGACCTAGAGCAAACAGCCCCTGTTTGTGTCAGCCCTCCTGCGGTGTGGCCGCTGAGTGTGAAGCAGGGTCCCACGCGTTGGGCCAGCAGGTCCTCGACCCTCCTTCGCTTCCTGACAGGCCGGCTGGACAGGCTAGCAAGTGTCCTGCACTTCACAGGTCTCCGCTGGCCCTCCAGTGTCTCGCCTGAAAGACCCAAAAATATCTCCCATGCACCCATCAAGCATGTTTTTCCAGGCCTGGTCTCACTCTGGTGAGAAAACCACCCCTCCTCTTCCCAGTCTTCACTGCTCAGTCAGCAAAGGCCAACCTGTGACAGGAAGACACATCTCCAAACTGCCAGATGTCAAGACAGTTTTGACAAGTCTGTCATGAAGAGTTTTTTGGGGATTTCTATGGCACAGGCAGTCACTTACTCGCCATGTACACATATATAACCCACACATTTCTCTGAGTTCCACAAAATACAAAACATTTGCATTCCTGCACGAACACTGACTTATTTCCAATAAGTAGATTCTAGTGTTCACCTATTGCTCATATTGTGTGTTATACCAGCCCTGTGGCAGGAGCAAATGGACGCCCCCGCTCTGAAGACATGCAAGGTGGAGGAGGACCTGAGACCATGGCCAGGTAAGACATTACAATGCCCTTTTTCCAAACTGTTTTACTGTGCCATAGACCTCTGTGTAACTACTTTTAATTACTCTTTCAAGACTTTTTTTTTTAACTTTTCCTCAGCTTTCCCAATTTCACCCCAAATTTGTGTGAATGTGAGGAAAGTTGCATTCGTGCATGTTTGTGCTTTTGTTTTAATGAGAAAATTGTTGCTAAGACATCATCACAATGTGTGGCCCAATCAAAAAGCAGCATGAGGGGTGAGGTCACTAGTGAGAAATGGCCTTAATTACCAAATGTGAGCAAACGTAAAAATCGAACATAAACAGAGGAAATAATTGAGGCAATTTGGACCGACAAAGACTGTCACCTTTCAGATGGTACATCTGACATCTCAGAACAACCTGAATATTTCCAATCTAATGTATTTAAATTTGTAGAAACTCCAACAGGCTTTTAAATTGAAGCAAACAATGCTGAAGAAGAGAAGCGGGAAATGTGGTAATAACACAGGGTGTGCCATTCGTTGTGACAAATTCGTCTGTCTGTTTCGTTTTGCCCGTAGGGCCTTTTTACACCCCAGAACATTCCTAGGACGCCACCACCCTGCCTGTCTTCTTCTTGCTTCCCTCCCACTCTCTCTCTTTCTTTCATTTGTTTCTTGGCGATTTGGATCTTTGCTGCTGTCTAACAGCCCCCTCAGTCTCCTATCCGTCCCCTACGCAGAAACCACCACACCACACCAGACATGCTGAGTCATCCACTCACACTGCAATGAGGACACACATTCAGACACACACACACACACACGGAAGAAAGAATAAAAAGCCTTTTAGATTTGGCTAATGTTGCTTTCTTTTTTCCAATGTTTTTTTTGTGCAAGGTTTTTTCTATCTAGAGATTCAGTGCGAGCAATACATTCATGATGGTGTGACGTTAGTAAAAGCATATGTTTGAGACCTTCACTGCCTAGACTTTAAGAATCAGGAAATCTAGAGAGAGAGAGAGAGAGATGTAAAAAAGTGTAATAAATGATGATGCTACTTGCATTCATATACCTTTTTCCTTACAATAACAGTATACCTGGTCTTGGGTCAGCAAAACACACATCACGTCAGTGGCTTTACAAGGAAGTATCATATCTCTGATGGAAAAGGATTTCCTTAGCAAACACATTATGCATGTCACCTTGCTGATGCATTAGGAAAATCTAAGGTTTTTTGTAATCACAAACTTCCTTTACCCTTGCTTGTATTGCATGTCACAAGTTGGGAACATGCAAAGTCCTCTGTGCTCACATGATAAAGTGCCTAACATGGATGAGGCTTTGGGGCTGTTGACCATGGTGCCACAGAACAGAGGTGATTATCATTTGCATTCGACATGATGCTCCGGCCCCAAAGCCTTGCTGCTTAAAAAAACACCTGGAGATCATTTGTGTTCATTTGGGTCTCCTATTCTTTGGCCTGCGTGGCAGCAGCAGCAGCTCTGCCCTGGCATTGTGTTTGCTTTGTCATCATCGCCCTGTTCTCAACAATGACTGCTCATCCTCATGGCATCTATTGTTCAAACCACCCAAACCAGTCAGTATATCAAAGCTCTCTGAAAGGAGTTGCAGTGCAGCAATCCTTCTTTAGGGAGAAGATTAGAAAACAGTCTCTCTGCACAGCACACACGAAGCTGGACGAGCCTGGGGTTTTCTCTCTCCCTTTCCCTCCACTTATTTGCCTGAGACACCATTCCCTGGGCGCTGGCTGTCACAGTTTGCATCAAGCCTGAGTAAACATTTCACAGGTGAGCGCCTGGATTTGCATCTCCCCATTCCCAGCCCACCACATGCGGACACACACACACATTCACACACACATAACTCTGCGCACAATTACACACACAGACATGACCGCCTCAAACTTGCCCTTATGTTAACAACCAAAATCAGTTTCTCCCATATGCAAAGAAGGCAAACCTCCTGTCAAATCTGGGTTACACGCTTGACTGTGGACTAGTGGACTTCCTGAGCTAAGCAGAGAGGAGGAGGAGGACTCCACCCTTGGTGTTTCAGAATTAAATAAGTGCGTGGCGCTATGCTTCAAAGCTAGAGGAGGAAAGAGAGGGCTGGAACATTATGTTCTCTATAAAAGCCCTGATTCCCAGCTACCCGCTCCATAGACTGGGAACATCACAGACAGCAGACTGTGCCAGCTAGCCCTCTGGGGTCCATCCCCTCTCCTGTCCCTGCAATTTAGTCAACACGTTTCAGATGAGCCTAATGGAGATCATGTGTAGTTTTGGGCCACAGAGGTTACAGGCAGCTACTACTCGGCTCAGTTAGGAAGACCCTCTCTGCCAAAGATACACCACGGTTACCACAGCAAAAACTGTACTTATACTGGGTGGGGGAGGGTGGGGATGCAGTAAGGTATGCAACATGGTTAAGAAGGAGAAAAAGCAGACTGCAAAACTTTGCTCCCCAATTACAAGACAGTTTGTTCAGCCCTCTCCTCCAGAGGGAGCTACTGTGCTGTAGAGAGTTGAAGGTGATAGCAGGCTCCTCCTGGCCCAGAGCCAGGAGCTTGATACTGCACAAGCCCATTAAGGTGTTGTGATAAGTGTCCAGTCGAGTTTCCCCTGACAGAACACAGGAGTCGATCCCCACCGCAGTTTAGCCAACACGTTTCCACCAACTCCAATTAAATGGAGATCATTTGTGGGGTGGGCCGCAGCAGCCAGAGCCATCAAGTCCCCACGCCACAGATCTTCTCCCCAGCTTCACCCTGCTGCCTAAATTTAGCACAGACAGAGAGAGATGAAGGGAGAGAGAGAGAGAGAGAGAGAGAGAGAGAGAGAGAGAGAGAGAGAGAGAGAGAGAGAGAGCAAAAGGCTTTTTGGGAGTCCGGTAGGAATTAGTGGACCGACTCCACTTCACCCGAATCAACAGCAGCTGAAGGCTCGGATTTTCCTCGCGTGAAATCAGATATGCAGCTCAACTCCGGTGCCTGGTAGAGTCTGGAAAAAGAAACAGCCCCCCCACCACCACCAAACTCCCTCATCCCAAAAAGAAGAGGAAATTCAACTGCAGAAATGTGTTGTTGAGAAAAAAAAAGAGTTTAGCAGGGGCCGTGGAAATTGCAAAGGAACAGATTTTTTTGCAGCTGAAAATGGACCCAGTTCTCCAGACATAGGGAAAAGACATTTCAACAAGACTGTGGCACGCAAGTTTGGCATTCTCCCCCCTCAGGGCTGTGGCGTGCAAGCGCTTGCTATTTCACAAATACAAGCTCTCTTTTCTCTGCCATCCAAATCCACATTTTACACTTGCAGTCATGTGGGCACATTGGACCCATGGAAGCCACATGCGGACAAACAAATAACCATGGACTGAAGTGTGTGTGAGCTTGTGTGTGTGAGCTTGTGTGTGTGTGTGTGTGTGTACGAGCAGCAGGTGTGGATGGAGCATGCTGTTTGTTGACATCAGGTATGAGGAACTCATTGTGGCCTACTTGGTTAAGGGCGTTTACAGTACCAGTATATTGGCCTGGCTGTTGGCCACCTTACCTCCAACATCTGAGTGTCATGAGCACAAAGACTCAACATGTTTAACTTGTCAGCCAAGACTTAATTTTTCACACCTCTGAATGTGGTCTGAATATATATATATATA
>JAVQJL010061225.1:0-13833 GCA_036024295.1 Nannoperca obscura | reverse complement strand
ATATATATATATATATATATATATATATATATAGTATATATATACTATACCCTCTACACCTCTACACCCTATATATTCTACTGTTTATTATTCTTTTTTCAATAACTTTATTGAGCAGTGCAACTGTATCAAAAAGCAATTTCCCTTCTGGGATCAATAAAGTATTCTGAATCTGAATCTGAATAAGGAACCAGGAGCAACATCAGGAGCTGCCCCTAAGGTCCTGTAAGACTAGTAGATTGTTTTTCTCATGTTGGCTGATACTAATCCCTATGCAATTTTCCAGATTCACCAGTGGTCCCTAGCTGCCTCCCTGGCTGAGAGTCTTTGCAGCTGCCTGCAATAAGCACTCACCCAGCCCTGCTCAATCAGCATGTCAGCCTGTGGGAGTATATCAGACCCTTCTCTCAGTCTGTGCTTGACTGTAATGATTTTACCAACAGATTTTTTAATCTTGGCTTATCTTTGGTTTGCAGTGTTTTGCTGTAATCTTGGATCCTGCCTGCTACTGACCAAAGTAAAAACTGGTAAAGAGATATTGCTTTGTCTCCTGTCTGTTTCTATGCTTGGATCTACATTCTCTCTACATGTACAAACCTACAAACTGTTTTATGAGTATACCTAGAAGAAGTAATATTTTAGCCACAATCTATTTTCATCTGTTATAGGTTTGATGGCTAGTTTTTGCCATCATGATTTGTTATTTCTGCTCCTCTGTCTCCTACAAATTACATTTGTATATGACAAACTTGCCATAGCACAAGAGATCTAATGCCAGCCAGATTCCATTATGTTTGTTTTATTTTTTTTATCAACATAATCAAGTCAGGTTTGAACAAATCTGCTGTGTTGTAAAATGTTCATACACAATATATAAGAATCTGCTATATGCTGCTATATTAAAGCACTTGGGTAAGGTCACAGAAAGATAATGGTCTTAGTATAAGTGTTTATGTGGCCTGAACAAACTCAGCAGGTGCAAACCATGTAAATTGCCTTCCTATGAGTTATGTGCAGTACAACACTGTAACAGAGTTTTTTTTTTGTGTGTAGTGTATTTGGCCCCCAAATTTTGGGGTGGGGGGTGATTGGGGGCTGTGCTTTATGCAATTTTTTTTGTGTCTGCGCCTGTTTAGTAATTTCCTGACACCAAACCAACATGTTTGTGCTGATGTAGGAGAAGAAGAGCAGCTGGCTGAAACTGTGTTTATACTGATTAGACGGTGGAGTGCACCTTTGGTGCTCATTTTGCATGAAATTGATTGCGTTAAAACCTGCTCAGTACACCTATCACAAACACAGATGGCAATTTCAGGGTAGTTAGCAGAGGTGTGGTCACAAACATCTCAAAAATCACTAAACACCTTTCATGAATGTTGAGTTTTGTATCTTTTAGTTCAGTTTTTTTTAATCTACTGTACATTAATATGTGCATCAAAATACCATTTTGTATCTGATTGAGGAGTGTTATCCAATCAGCTCTGAGCTCTGCAGGAATGTCAGTGCTAATTGAAAAGCTTTTACTCACAGACAGAAGTTTAACAGTAAAATCATCTAAAGTAATGCTGCTGTCTTAATGAGTGCAGAGCTCCATCAAATCTATCCAGACATTTTTTATTAAAAGTAAAAGTCCAAACTCAGAGTCAAAATTTTGTTTCTCTCATGTCTACAGGATTATTAGTTTTCTGTTTTGCCACTTCATGTTAAGAAATATTTACAGTTATGGGTAATGGTGTAGACGTGCAAATAATCAGTAACAAACAATGCAAATGAAAAAGTTTTAAAATAAGTTATAATTTTTTTTTTAATGTCCTACAGGAGTCCAATTTTCAAACCTGTACCTACCCCACAACTCAAAGCTCAACATCAACCGATCTGTCACCTGCAATTACCTCTAAATCAATTCTGGACTCAACTTTAACCTTAAATATAAGACCTGACTTGACCCACAATGAAATAGTCTCAGAACTGTCTCAGCAGTTAAGTACAAAGCTCGGAGCGCGGGTACTGTCGGTGCACATAATGCCATGTAGTAATAAATGATGAAACTTAATAAAAATGGAGGAGGCAGAAACAGCATTCATAGTGTTCAGAAGGAACCTTCTAACAGAGGATCACACTCTCCAAAATCCTGCTTACTTTACACATAGCTGGCACAGCTGAATACCTCCATTCATTTATTTTAATCTGCTGTCAAGACACCATGACGTAGAGGCAGAATAAGGAGGATTTGTCGGTTGCAGTTCGCCCCTCCTTCCCGGCTCATAGCTTCCTCTGGATGCATGCTTATGATCTTAAACTTGGTCGCTACAAGTTTATGCACGCTGTTATTGGCTGGGGGCTAAACACCCAGTGCCCAAAGGTTGACACCCAGAAACGTGCGAACACAGCAAACTAAGAAAATATAGGCAGAGGGCCTCTGAGCATCTCTGCAGACACAGACAGAACCACGTGTAGTGGGTCATAAGTGACGGTTGAGAGGGAATATGTTTGTATGTGTCTTTACAAAAATCCTACTCATTGTGCCTTTATGATTACTGCATTTTTCTGCAAATTCCCACTATGCATTTGTTTGTTTTAAGATATGTTTACGGTATTTAATTTTTGTTTTTTATTGTTAAAATGTTGATACTGAATATATCAGCAAAATGTCCACTGACAACATATTTCCTTTTTACCTTCTTGGGTACAGCTTTTTTCTAAAAGTTAAGAACTAATTCAAACAATTTTGTTAAAATTAATTCAAACACAAACCACCTAATGTAATGCACCTTTTTTCACAGTGGACAGTAGATATACTGGTATCACAGGAAAGGATTTGTATGACAAATGTGTGTTCAGATTTGATAGTTGTATCTTTAGAGATTTTTAGTTCTCACTCAGAGAAAAAGGGTTAAAGCACCTATGTATTATGAGATAGAATTGAACAATGACTTTGGCGACTCCTATAGGTAGTATCAACAAAGACAACCCCACCTCACCCTTTCCTGTATCTGACTGGCCACTGATACAACATTTTATTAACATATTTTCTGCTTCTGTTGTCAGACAACTGAACAAGGATGAAATAATGATTTCATCGAGGCCAATAAACACAACATGTTAACCAGCAGTCATTCCCAACATGCTGATAAAATCATTCTTTTACAAAACCACCATGAGGCCAGGTTAATGACAACAGCTCTGCTGTGGATTCAGTTTTATCAACATTTAAAATGAACAATCCCAGAGAAAGTTAGAGTGGACTGAATGTTGTCTTGTTAACTTAACTGCCACACAGCATGGTTTTTAAAAAGCTTTGTTTTGAGGGGAGAAAAACAGTGTTCACAAGTGAAAGGAAGAAGAAAGGACTAAAAGAAACCCAGGCCTTACTCCACATGACTCGCTGATCTACAAATCTACAGAGAATTTTGTTTCTTTATAAAACAGTCAAAAAAGTGGTTTGAGAGAGAAACTTTCCACACTTTTGCTTGCAAACTCTAAAGTTTTGCTTGCGAACCCTAAAGCTTTGCTTGTGAATCTAAAAGTTTTCTTACGAATCTAAAAGTTTTGCTTGCGAACCTAAAAGTTTTGCTTGCGAACCCTAAAGCTTTGCTTGCGAATCAAAAGATTTTGCTTGCGAATCTAAAAGTTGTGCTTCCGGTTCCGCTTTATGCCGTGAGTAATGTTATTACGTGATTTGGGACATGCACTCGCTGAATATATATATATATATATATATATATGTATGTTAGCTGCTTACAAAGTACACAAAATAACATTTTATTTTATGTTACATATTTTATTACAAATGAATCGATTGATCGTTTTACATAATGTGAAACAAATAGTGAAAAGTGTCAAGCGTTCCCAGAGGTCAGGGTGACAGTCCAAAAGACAAAAAAAGAGGGGGAAAAGCATCTACTGTCCCAAACATCATCTCATTCATTTCAAGTCGTGCAAGATGTTTGAAACCGACGGGTGTTGACACCAGAACGCCTGTGCAACAGCAGCCTGCTCTATCCTGAAAACTGATGGTCTTATTCAAAAGTTCCTGAGGATTAACCTCAGTGTCAGACTAGTGTGCTTCTATTTACATCTCTGGGTTTTTTAAGCCTATATTTGTTTACATGTTGTAAACCTGTAAACCTGCACAGTCACAAGTCATGCTAAGTTAGCTGCTAGCAGTTCCTGTTTGCACAGTAACCATGGATGTACAGACAACATTCACTGGATTACATCTGATACTGAAGAAAGCATCTAAAAATGACGATTATGAGGCAGGGTCCGTTTGAAGGAACTTTGTTATAAGAAATGTCATTTTTATAGGACTTAAAATCAAATTGATACATGTTCAAGATACTAAAAGCACTGGAACGTCTGGGATTCTTGCATTGTGTGTCTATGATGTGTTTAGCTGTAGATCAATCGGGTGACGGGTCGACATAGGGAAAAATAAAAATATTACTACACAGATTTCTCAGCTGTTCAGAGCACATTACCAGCTCATATAAATAATGTATTGGGATTGGTTTACATTCCAAACCATGCACCAAAGAGGGTGAAGTGAACCATCTCTATGACACTGGTTACTTCCTCTCTGGCTGAGGGAGTGCTAATTAGTTAAATCACAATCACCTGCTACGCTCTTTGGCTGGAAGGGAAACTTAATTCTCATCCCTGTGTTGGTGTAAGAGACGTATGTATTGGTGGATTTTAACTTGGCTAGTAGAAGTAATTTTTGATCTAAGACTAAAATAATTAAAAACTGCATTATGTGATTTGTTGGCCACTTGGAGGCAGCAAAAGAAACAACTGCTGACATATTATCAACTCATAAAGCTGTTATGGCTAACATGTTAGCAAACAGTTGCCTTTTTACACATCCAGAAGACACAGAGCAACATTACTATTAGTCTGAGTTGTGTAAGTCCAACATTCACTTTCCTTTTGGCTCTGGTTTGGACTCAAATCTTGAGAAAAGCATCTAGCTCTTTTGCTGCTAAATGTTCCTCTCTTGTCCTCTTTCCACCAAAATGGCCCTGGTTCTTCAACCAGTTGCATTCAGGATTCTTGAAACCTTGATGCTGTCTAGTGAACCAGCCCACGTTTGCACCAGTTTTGAGCAGAACCATTGTTATCAAGGATGAGTCATAAACGGAAGGCTGTGCACAATGCACAACAGAAGTAAACAGTAGGAGCGAGATGGACTGAATCCACTGATTACCTGAGAGCTTTTGTTCTGTTGTGACAGATATTTAATTTTATGGTCTGCTATTACCACAGTAGGCTGTAGACCACTGTGGCTTTCTCCATCCTCTTTCCAACCTGTAGAATAGGACACGCCCACTGATGTTCACACTTCAGGTCAAAGAAAATCTGCTTGGTTCCAGCTGAGAACCAACTGTCCAGGTTCCGAACCAATTTATTTTGGGTCAAAATGCTTCAATGTTCAAAATTTGGTGTGCGCAAAGCAGAACGGGACAAGTTTGTGGAAAAGGGGTGTATGTTCACCAGACAGTCACTAACGTTGTGCCAGTAGTATACAGCTGGTTTATCAGAGAGGGTGTTTTGCCTGCTGGTGCTGGAGAAATGGTTGATGATGGTGTAGTTTGTGGCCTGGAAAACCAAAAACAATGAGCTAAAAGATGGCAAAACGCTTCGTAGAGCTAAGTGAAAATGCAGCGTGGGTGATTGTTCTCTGGGGCTTCATCGCTACGAGGGACACCTTTCACATTACACTAATTTTTAAACATGTAAAATACTAATTACTGCAGCTTTAAATGTTGTATTGACTAAAAGATGGAATTGTTAATGACCATAAGAGTATTTAAATAGACTAAATTGAGCATAGCAGCGATTAAGTGAAGAAGTAATGTTAGTGCATTTATCTACGTAACATGTCAGATTGTGGTGGCACTGGCTGCCTTCCCTCTGGTTCACACGACCACTGTCACCTCTGGCCATTGGCAGAGGTCCGAAACACCCTGCTCAGTGCCACCCTGCTCAGTGCCACCCTGCTCAGTGACACCCTGCTCAGTGACACCCTGCTCAGTGACACCCTGGCTCGACGAATGCCACCCCGATCAAAATGCCCCTGACGTGCCACTGCTACACGAAGGACGTCAAATAGTGTTAACATGTTAAGTGCATAGAATCGCCTGTAATATCTTAATCAAGGACAGACCTAAAACATTAGAGCTAACAGCTCTTCACAAAAATAGGTAGTAACCACGACATCTGCTTTACATTGGCTGGATTGCAAAAACACCATAGATATTGTAGTGTACTTGTAAGGTCTTTGTAGATGTATATTCTGTATTGTTATGTGTATGCATGTAGTTGCAGACGCTGGCCTGCTTGTCCACAGGGCTCTGTTTATGTCTCACAGACTGCTAGGCCTCAATGTTGCCATAGGAGCCTACCAGCTGACGACATCATCTTTTCCGTTTCATTGATGGCAAACAACCTAACTGTAACGAATTAATAATAAGCTTCCAGTGTTCACGGCAGATTGTGAAAATCTGGCTAATCGTCTGTTTCATGTAGGTCAGTGAGTCCCGTTTATCTTCGACAGAGTAGCTGCATCATCACCACACAGGCATCCATGTCCTGACATATTTACCTCATCATAGCAAGGACAACGCCACTGTAATGCAATAACAACTGCATTTGCTAATATCACATTACTGCGAATAAATCGCCATTGTAACACACTGGAATAATACAGCAAAACAGCCTACGCTGTGGCGTGCTAACACTACTGATATTGTAATAGAAATTGGAACATGGTTGCGGGAGCTATGGTGGAAATATAGCGAGTACATCACTCTAGATGCTTTTAGCGTCAAGCATACGTATTATGACCCAATTAGAAAGCTAGCCAACTAGCCTAGCATCTCGCCCCGAAAAGGGCAGTTCAATCGCAGTTACACAGAATGGCTCGCTAAATTGAACCTGGATATGGAAAACTTGACAGTTTTAGGTGGTCTGGCTTATTGGTAAAGTTACGACGTTATAAGCGTTTTAAAAAAACTCAGAGAATTTGTCTGAATAACCCGCTTTGCAATTCGGTGTACATATCATTTACAAAACTGCGCTCATCTGAATTCAAATATAATATTTTGAGCGTCTTCGCCCATTATTTTCATTAGCTTCTCTCACCAAAACACAACGTGGCGCCTGATGGCGAATGTTGAAGAAATGATTAAAGTTGAGATTATATTGACGATTAATGTTGGGTTGTGGAATATACGTACGCCGAACATAAGAGTGGCGTTTAGTTGTTCGGAAAAAACATTGGTTCTCATTTTTAAATGCATGTATCGTGTTCATTCATAACCGAAACTATTCAGTTGTCACATTTCTTAAGGTAGTTTGGCGTGACGTTTGCTCTATACTGGGAAGAACGACACTTAGCATTAGTTAGCAGCAAGCTATCTGAACGATGATGGATGCAATAAAGATAACTTAATTTACTTTAAAGGACGAGATTACCGTTGGAGACAGGCGAGTATGGAGAGGGTTCTGGCGAACTCCGGTTGTCCGGCGGTGAAAGTCTCTGCCTGGGAACCAGCCTGCCGTCCGAGCCGCTTCCACCCGGGTTGGCGGGACTGGAGCAACGGGACGTCGTCGGTCCTGTGTTGCTCCCGGCTACTGAGAAGGAGGAGGAAGCGGCGCGGGTTGGGCTGTGCTGACTTCCACGCAAAAGCTGGTACGGCACCGTGGCTCGGATAGGCTGCAACCGGACCGTGTTGCTGTTGTTGACACAGGAAGAGCAGGCGGCTGTTGGCGAGCCGCCGTGTTGAGCTCTCTGCTGGGATGAGCTGGATGCCGCTGCTGATGATGCTGACATGATCAGCCACGTTCAGTTGATAAAGTTGATTATGTAACAATATGAGTGCTAAAAGTACAACGTCCTGGTGAAGACCTCACAACATAACTAGAGTTTTGTTTTTCAGCACACGCCCTACACGCTAACGCTATCAAATTCTACCAAACTTTGCCGGCTGCCAAAGTTTCTAAAGTTAATTCACGACGTCCCGTCCCACACAGCCTTCACTTTACATTTCTGCGAGGCTAGCGACGTTTGTGTACAAACACAAACGGAACACCTGTTCTGTCAACTTTCTGACTACAAATCGTTACGACCGCGTTACTTTATTCAATTGGTCCTTGTTGTGTTTCACGCTACTCCTGACTCCGCCCACCACCACTTAGTTGAAACAACTACCGACAGAAGAGGTTGGACCATGGTTGGGACCAAATCACTACGGCTACTTCCTGGTTATGCCAACGGCTTGTTTATTGAACGTATAGAAGCTTTAACCAATAGAAATGAGCGGCAGGTTAACCAGAAGTGATCTCAGGGTCTGCTGTTGATTGGGTGTATTTGTACTGTGCATCTATAGAGGATGTAACATTATAACTTGTGTAAGTCATATTTAAAGTGTACAGACGTTTATTACTTTCATAGAAACATTTGAAAGAAAACTGGTAGAATGTGCCTTGGTATGTTTATTACTGGGGATCTTTTGCTCGCTGCCATCTATTTCTTGTTGATCACAGTCACAGGGTAAAGAAACCTAAAGTCATGTGACTCAAAACCACACTGCAGTGCAGAAAATATGGTTTTAATGCAAAGTATTACAGAGTAAATGTATTTTTCCGAACACTTTGGATTTGCTATTTCTACTACTCAATCTTAAAGAGGTAACAACATGATTAAATGTGATCATAACCGATGACAAATCAATTCCTTCATGTGTAGTGAATGTCACAAGTTAAACAAAGCTCTTCAAATTTATTTGGAAAGTAAGCCAATCACAGTCACAACCAGCTGAAACCAGCATCAACAGACCATAACTCAGGGAACAAGGTGGTTTGAGGGAGGTTTTAGTAGGAGTTAACAGATGACCAAGTGTTTGTTTCTAAAATACAATTTGAACGTTATATTGAAGTTTGAGGTATATTAAAGGCACAGCAGGCTGAAGAGACCAAATCGGATCATGTACAAACAATCAAAGGTACAATTCTTAAGTGAAATCCCCAATAACTTTGTGTTTATCAGCAATAAAGCACAAGAGATTGTAACTTGATTTATGTAAGCACCGTATATTTTCCAATAACAAAAAACAATATTCAAATATCGTCAGAGACTTGAATAACAACCAGCATGAACTGGGTCAAACACACTGAGGAGGTGGAACTCCAAACTTCCTGCAGATTTTCACATTGAAAGCCCACCAGGGAAGACTGGGTGACTTTAAATGGGAAATAACTGAAGATGAAGAGTTTTATTGACAGTAACTTAACAAGCAAAAAAGAAATAGCAAAGCAGAAGGGACTGGACATTGTAAGTCAATGAAAAGATGTTTTCTGCCAGAGAAAAGAAAGTCAAAGCAGTAAAGTTGTGAGAAGGACACGACTCGGTCTGTAGTGATGCAATAACTGCTGGAGAAGGTACAGCACATTACCATGAACTTATCGAGGTGACGGGGGCAGGCTGAGATTTCCATCGAGGCAAATAAAAGCGCTGCCATTTGAGAATTTACGGTTGCTGACTTTCAGCCAAAGCAGTTTGTGAAAGGTGAATCGCTAAAGCTTTAAACACAAATAATAGCAAGCAACTTCACTTAATAGAAATAGAAATAGTGCTCATATACTCCTCACAATGTTCAATGTTTAAATGTAAAGTGGTCACACAGCCGTTAAATAGTCAAAACATTAATAGTGTTGCAGGAACAGTTTTTGCTACATAAGTCAGACATATCTGCATCATATTGTTACATAAGAGCTGTGGGGAGTGAAAGTAGACTAACTACATTTTCACTTGAAACAATCTCCACGTTGCACATAAATAATAACAAAGATGACTCAAAAGACTTGATTTATTTTCTTGTCCAGGTACTAAGAGCTTCGATTAGAGTTTATGCTTCATCATCTACCTGCCACATCCTCAAATGATAGTGAAATATGAAATGACCCCTATTACAAACAACAGACAGCACAAGATTATGGAAGCCTATGCAGTAATATATCAACCTTTACCTAAAGGCTCATTCTGATTCAGTACAACCCCAGTCTGGTTTCTGTGGTTTTTCCTATCTGTAATAAAAGTACTGGACTCTCCGAGTTAATTGTTGAGATCTGGCTGAATGGAGGCATTACAGTCTGACAGTGATGTAATGCCAGCAGTCCCTAGATCAAAAACCTAAACCTAGATCTAAACCCAGCTCGTATCCAGGTCTTTAGGACCAAATCTGACTGCTCCTGACTGGCACTGCAAAATGTGAGACCCCAACTCGCCCGGAGACATTAAGCTATATTTCTGCGTGACTACGTGTCACTGCCTGATCCAAAACAGAAACGTAATTTATTCCACATGTGTGAAATACTTCCTGTCAGAATTATGTCAAGGAAATTTACAGCAGTTTCTGAGATTCAAATAAAATGTTGTTCTCTTTGGCTTTACTAGGTATGAATTACAAGATTCAAACTTTTCTATTAAGTAAATACAAATTTTTCTGTTTAATATGTGGCGCTAATGATATGTTTCCTTGTTAAATCCTTTTTTTCCTGTTTTAGTAAAGAATGTCTAATATATGGAGCATCTAAAAGATGGTGAAATGCTTGCATTGCTTTACTTACTTACTTACTTACTTTTTTGCAGCAATGTTCTCAGATCTCAGCCAATTCCTTCATTAGTGCAATGTAATAAGAGCTGATAGAAACCCAAGTTGTAATAGACTGTAATTATCCTGTTGAGTTAGACGACATCATGATAAACACACTGTTCTTCACTGTATCTCAGTGTGCGGTGCACGACAGTCATGATGACGGGCCAATCACACTCTGTGAAGAAACACTAACCGTGTCCACGCTGAGAGCAACACAACGAGGAGCGCGCGAAGCGCACGTCCCTCCAGTTCCTATAAAGCTACGACATCATCAGCTGTGCATCCAGTGGCATGTCTATGCTTCCTCGTGTCCTTTCCAATACAGTGTCATTTGATTTTAATGTCTTTACCTTGAAAGTCGAAAATGGATAAGGGGCTAATAACAGAAATTCAATGCTTCACAGTTCTACAACTTTTTTTGATGTCATTTTAGTGAGCTCTGACTTGTTCAAAATGTTGTAGGACTGGTGGTTGTAGGGTGAACTCCTGATGACAGTCCTGATATTGACATGCAAACAGACTAGGCGCTATGAAGCACAGAGTTCTCCAAAGTGAAGTCGTACTGAAAACTAGACAGGTTGTAGTTGATGTCCCGGGACAGCAGCACGTCAGGAATGAGGGGAAACCCCGCCTGCATGGCCAGAACATGAGGAGCCAGAGTGAAGGGGATGTCCCACAGGAGGTCTGGGAGAGCTGAAGCAGCTTCCACTGCTGCGGTGGCAGGTAAAGCTGTAGGCTGCTTCGTGTCGCCAGGCTGAGCTGGAACTGTACAGGATGACTGAGGAAAAGAAGGCAGGTTTAATGTTAGCAGTGTTTCCTCTATATGCATTCAACACAAACACAATAAACTCACTCTCTGTACCTGAAGCAGCCAGTCAGGGACAAGCAAGGGTTTTAAATAGATCACCCCAGACCGGACAGATCGCCAGCAGCGTGCACACTAGCAGCATGTTATTGGTTATTCGAAAGCAGTCGGCTTCTATGAAGGCTGCGCTGCCAGTCTCACTGCCTACCTATTACAACAACGTTTAGTGAAGAGAAGAACGCTCCTCGTCTTTATGGAAATTTCTGTTCTGTAGCCAAGTCCACGGCGTGACATCCACACCCCCCACCCTTTCTGAATCCAGCGAAGCACCGTGGTAGCTCTGCAGCATCCAACATTCTACAGCTGGGTCCACTTGATTAGTCTACTACCCTGGTGGATATACCGATGTGCTTATTTGACATTCATGTGATGAATAGAGATGAATATATCTAGCAGCCGGTCAGCAGCGATGGTGTAACTAGCACACAAACATTATACAGCCACAAAGTTTCTTAGGGAGGTTGGAGAGGATGGATGGGTCAACAAAGTGTGCGACTGACAAAACAATGTTGCTCTCACTCCGCGTTAAACTAGAGAAACAGCACTAATCGGCGAGCCCGTTTGTGAGCCATTTACTTTACTGTAAAACGAATACGTAAAGCTGTAAAAGATGTGGATGGTCTGCCCTTCTGCACGGAGCATTGCTTGTTCCACTTGTCTGTATATCAATCAGTTGGTGGTGACATACTAGAATAGATATTTGATTAAAGTGCATGTAGTGTCTCGGCCAGCTTTCATTCACAGTGAGCGTCATCATGAACAAGAGGAAGGGTGACATTCCTCAGTTTGTTTGGGCAGCCTCAAAAAAGAAAAGTAAGTGAGCAGAAGGAAAAGGAGTACATTAGACTACCAGTCAGATGGTAGAAGTAACTGATAATACTTAGTTATTAACCCTTCCTGAACATCATTGCAAGATACACCTTTTTTATGTTTAGAAAATTGATTTCATGTTAACTATTAGTGTGTTGAAAAGCAACAGTGTCAGTGTGCTTTTAAAGCACAGCCTGTAGCATAGCTCCAGTTAACAGGGTTTACAAGGCTGGATAATAACCCCCACTGTTAGTTACTGCCATCGCCTCATGTCTGTGTGTGTGCGTGTGTGTGTGTTGCACATGTAGACCTTGGAGTGAGGTTATAATGTTGCTGCATCTCAGTGCTCAGTGCAGTAGCGGTGTTTTTGCTTTTTCTGTTCAATTCAATTTTATTTATATAGCGCCATATCATAACAAAGTTATCTCAGGGCACTCAATCACATGGAGCCGGTCGAGACCAACTTTCACAAACACAAAGACCCAACGTTCCCACCAAGAAAAACTTCCTTTTAACAGGTAGAAACCTCGAGCAGAACCAGGCTGTAGGTGGGCGGTCATCTGCCTCAACCGTGTGGGTTGAAAAAGGTGGGGATTTAAAACAGTGTGGGCCAGGCACAGAGCCAACCCCCTTACATGTCTGTCCCCTATATCCATTCCCATTGATCCGGTCTAAAAAGCACTCACTCTGTGCAGTAATACCGTCGGAGCCAAGATGGGTGTCTACTGCTAACAGACAGACAGACTGACCCCTGGGAGAACTGCACTGTTATTATTATGAAGCATCAGCCTGCTATGCTGCAATGAAGTCTATAGAGTTGTGTAGTGTTAGTGTCTGTGTGTAAGACAGAGATGCAGTACAGGGTAAGCAAGCGAATGAGATGCTCGTTCTAAGTACTATATTATGCTTTAAATGGCAGCACACAGACAGAACCAGGCATTTTGTTGTCATCCATCCATCTCCCCATATCTAGTCTATGAACATAAATGAGATAAATGAGCCCGCTACCATGAGAAAACAAGCTTCGTTATCTTGAGATAATGAAATAATTAACTTGGGATCTCGAGATAACGGTATTAAAGTAAAAATGATTGCAAGCACGGCTGTTCTGCTTCCTTAAATTACAGACCTGAAAATGAAGTGTTACCCAATTTTGTTGGAATGAAGTTTGCTTTTGACTCTAATTTCAACATTCTTAGTTATTGGTGTCATAACTAATATAAAAAATATATATAAGGCAGCCTGGAGCTCCTCCACAAAGTCCTCATACCTGAACGTGCCTCTTTTCCATTGGGGATTTGCTTCGTGGGTCTTTCTAAACAAAGAATACATGAAACTGGAGTAAATGGTTATCTACTACTGCTCTGGATTATTTGAGCACTGTCATGATCTGGGTTGGGTTTTCTGTGTTTCCTGTTTTATTTTGTAGTTTCAAGTCCATGTTCCTGTCTTTGTCTGGTTTCCCTCCTTTTTTGATTACACTCACCTGTGTCTCGTTAC
>JAVQJL010061219.1:0-20892 GCA_036024295.1 Nannoperca obscura | reverse complement strand
GATATGGCACTATATAAGTAAAATTTAATTGAATTGAATTGTCAGTAAACGTGCTGCAGGTTCTGGATCAGCTGGAGAGTCTTAAGGGACTTATTGGTGCAGCCCGATAATATGGAGTTTCATGATGAGCAACACAGTCAGAGGCAGTGGACTGTGGCAGAAGGAGCTCATCATAACCTCAACCCCGAAACAATGCATGTTATATTACAGTAATGACTCACAGCGGTGTTGTATCCCCCCTATGGGCAGGTGGAGGCTGCACAGATCTACACTTTTCTTTGCTCCGTCAGTGAACTCTGGAAGCTGATGTAGCTGTGCAGTGATGAGCGGTTCGGTGCTGCCAGGTGCGTGTTCATGTGTGTGCAGCCTCATCCAGACACCCATCTTCAGGTTGCAGGGAGGATGTAGAGGAACACTGGCTGCCTGCCACCAGAAGCCTCCAACATGACACCTGAAAATCACTCATTTGCCTCTGCGCAGGAGCAATTTCAGGCAATAAAACTACCTTTTTGTCTGCGAAAGATTTTTGTCAACACCATTTTAAATCCGAAGCAATTGCGCCAAAGCCTCTCGCAGGCTGGGAGAGCTGCCTCTAAAAGCAAAATAATGACTCTGTATTGCAGCCCATTACAGAACAAATCTGTTCCCGCTTCACATTTTCTGGCAGCGACATGCCCCGCCCTCTGTATTAAGCAAAAGAAAGAGCACATCACCAAACGCTGTTGTTATGCCACAGCCTCAGTCTGCCGTGCCCACATGCCCCAGGACTTTGTAGTAAGACAGCAAAACAGCAGCAACACAGTCCATCACACACACACACACACACACACACACCTAACAAGCTTTCAGGAGTGGTGTGAACAGCACTTAACTGTCAATAGTTTCATCCTCCTGAATAACACAGTGAGACAGAGACAGAGAGAGAAAGTAGTGTTTAATCCTGGATTTAAGCTCCAGTAAAAATAGGACTGGGAGTAGAACGCAGGAGATTAGGCCAAGGGATTAATTCTCCATTTGTAGTTCTAAGAGCATCCGTATGCTGGAGGTGCAGGAGGGGAGGACGGAAGTGGAGGAGAGGAGAGGAGAGGAGAGGATGGGAGAGGAGAGGAGAGGAGAGGAGAGGAGAGGAAAGGAAACAGCAGAGGAGAGGAAACGAAAAGAAAAGAAAAGTTGGACTGGGAAAGAAGAGGAGAGGACAAAACAAGAACATAAACATAAAATAGGAGATGACAGGAAACAGAAGAGTAGATGAATGGAAAAGAAAGAAAAAGAGAGGAAACAAGAAAGGAGAGAAGAGGAAACAGGAGAGAAGGGAACAATAGGAGAAGAAAGGTAACAAGAGTGGAGAGGAGAGTAGAAAGGGGAGGGAAAGGACGCAGGAAAGGAGGAAATGACAGTAGAGGGGGAAACAGCAGAGAAGATGAAAGGAAAGGAAAAAAGAGATGAACCCAGAAATGAGGGAACAATAGGAGAGTAGGGGAGGCAAATGGAAAAGATAGAGGAAGAGGAAACGGCAGAGGAGAGGAAATGAAGGAAGAGGAGAGGAAACAAGAACAGAGGAAACAATAGGAGAGAACATGACAAACGATAGAGGACTGACAAGGAAAGAGAAAAGAAGAGGAGAGGAAACAGGAAATTAGAGAAAACAACAGGATGTAGCAGAAATCAGGAGAGAAAACAAGAAAAGAGTAGAAGGATGGAGGAGGAGGACAGGATGGTCATTTTTTGGCAAATTGTGTGTGTGTGTGTGTGTGTGTGTGTGTAATACTCTTACTGTTGCCAATTGTATCTTTAAATCTCTTATTTTTTCGCTGAAAGCATCAATGAAACATCAGTGAATGGTGGCTTTGATGAGAGAGAGAGAGCATCTGAGCAGCCATAATGGTATGTGTGTGTGTGTATGTGTGTGTGTGTGTGTGTGTATGTGTGTGTGTGTGTGTGTGTGTGTGTGTGTGTGTGTGTGTGTGTGTGGTGCTGTATATTTCACTGAATGAGTTCTATATCCAACCAAAGTGGTGTCAACCAACAGCTTCGTGTAGCTGCACATCTTTCCTTCCACTCGTCTAACAAAGCCAGTCTGGAAGACGCTGCTGCTGCTGCTGCTGCTGCTGCTGGTGGTGCTGGT
The DNA here is from genome assembly GCA_036024295.1 of Nannoperca obscura. Taxonomy (NCBI): domain Eukaryota; kingdom Metazoa; phylum Chordata; class Actinopteri; order Centrarchiformes; family Percichthyidae; genus Nannoperca; species Nannoperca obscura. Next base: position 18,767 of record JAVQJL010061219.1, on the reverse strand, counting down.
GGTGCTGCTGCTGGTGGTGGTGGTGGTGCTGCTGGTGGAGCTGGTGCTGCTGGTGGTTGTGGTGCTGGTGGTGCTGCTGGTGGTGGTGCTGGTGGTGCTGCTGGTGGTGGTGGTGGTGCTGGTGGTGGAGCTGGTGCTGCTGGTGGTGGTGGTGGTGGTGCTGCTGCTGCTGGTGGTGCTGCTGCTGCTGCTGCTCCTGGTGGTGTTGCTGGTGGTGCTGCTGGTGGTGCTTCTGCTGCTGCCTCCTCAGCACTGATTAGAGAGCCGGTGGCAGCCAGCCAATGAAGCAGCCTGAGGTTTGAAAGCAGGTTCAAACTCAGAGGGAGATTCAGTTTGGGCCGACATGCCTGATGTTTTCTGGTAGGCTCAGAAAAACTCCATTCATCTACACTGAGTGAAGTGAGGGAGGTGGGAATCGTAGCACTTTAGCTAAGTGATCCAGTTGTTGATGGCCTCAGAATCAGAGGCTACATGAAGGATATTCACATTCATTTTATTCGATACCCAGTGACTTTATGACTAATACCATTAAAGCCGTGAGCTGCAGATTTTCATCTACAAATCCTCTTTAAAGCTTCTTTCATATGCTGCAAGCCTGCAGATATGGGAGTGAACTTTAAGTACACGTGCACGTGCATGTGTGTGCAAACCACCATTAACGTCTCATGATAGTAGATGTGGGAAGCCTGGAAGGTGAAGAACTCACTACACTGTCTTATGATCTTTAGCATGATGACAAAGTAAAAGGTATTCAGACTTAAAGATAAAATGTTTCAGCATTTAAAGAAACAACAAGAGTCCTACAATGTTCAACTGTGATTAATATCAACGTTATGAAAGTCAACTCATCAAATCGAGTGGTTTAGAAACTATTCAAGGTTAATATAACATGCTAACAGCAAATTCTACAGAAAGACCTTTTTTGTTCAAACTAATTTTAGGACATTTTTGGATGGATGTTTTCATGGGTTTCTCAGATAAATCACACGATTTAGATGCAATAACAATCAAATAATAAATAAAAACAAACATTTAAAAACTGTTGAAAATTAGATTGTCACATGAAGGGAAGAACCCTTAAATCCCAGAACAAAATATCACAAGTGGATTTAAAATATGGATTATTTGAAAGAAAGAAAATACCCACAGTTTTGTTTCTCTAAAGCTAAAGTTTGTGATAATTGATCAGGAAATACGTGAAATGTTGGAGTTTCCAAACAGTCTGAGGTGAAATGTCCTGCTACAACCTGAAAAATTCATTTGTATGCAGCTGTATGTGTAATCTCGCGAGAAGAACTAGAACAGACTTGCGTGGTTTCGCGAGACTACAGTGCTCTTTACTTTTGGCTCCACCGTGTTGCCGTCGCAACCTTCGCGGATAAAAGGCGGCTGCGCACATGCAGTCGGTCTTCTCCCACGTCAACCGGAACAATCACCGCCTTTTCACCCAACCGGAGCCTCATTGTCAAGGTAATGTGAGCATATTCTCACTATTTGACCTCGAAAAGTAATACTTTTATTATTCATAATGATAAACAAACACGCGTCCTTTCGCCTTTTTTTTGTAGAAATGTTTATGTAGCCGGTGTAGTGTAACCTTGTTTTAGTACTTTTAACCGCCCGGTTATACATTATATATACTTTATATACCGTATACTTTACTTTATACGGTATGGGCCGTGTTGTTTCGGTGTGCGCCGTGTTGTTCCGGTGTGGTCCCGCCGCTGTGAGGCTGTTTTTCCTCGCCGGAGCCCCGACGTGTCGTCGGAGCAGCGCCGCGAACAAAAGACCATGTGGCTGGTTGTCTGAAGGCCCTGGCCTGTCCTGACCGCCCCTCCCGGAGAACCGGCTGCTCCGGGAGCTCTGCGGCTGTAACTACCTGGCTGTGTCGGTGTGTTCATGCTGTTCCAGTGGTGGAGGTGTTGTCTCAGGAGGCTGAATCTCTCCTCTCTGGCCGGAGTGTATGTGATGAGGTTCAACACCGGGCCGTCAAGTGCAGCCGGCAGACCAAACGTCACAGACAGAGCTGAAATAATCAAACGCCTCTTCAGAGCTTAAAGCTATAAAGTTGTATAATTAAAGTCTGTACACCGGACAATATGATCCGACACGCTGGGCCTCATCTGACAATCAAACCCAGCAATTTTAAATCAATGTCAAGTTCAGCTTTGTCATAGTCAGGGTGTCTTGGGTGTGCTCCATTTTCTCACCGCGACGATACCTCTGTTGGTGGGCGGTTTCACCCTGAAAGTTTTTTTTTTTTTTTGGCTCTTGGAGGTTTTTTCATTTTGGCACTAGGCTTGATGCGAAGTCCTTCTGTGACTTTCACCTTCCTGGAAGAATAAATTGAATGTATAAAGATTAATGTTCACTATCACACTAACCTAATGATGAAAGCACGTGATCAGTTCTACTCTTTTAATGAGACATTGATTGAGGAAGTTGTCAGTAAGAGATTTGTTTAAGATTGCACATTTACAGATTGAGAATCTGTTCACATTTATCTCCTAACTTGAGCTCGTGGCCTCTAATGTGCTCAACATCACTGAAATGCAACGCGCTCAACTTGTGTATTTGTTGCATGAAGTGTAGGACAGCAAACCACAAACGTCGTCACTATTTTAAACTTTAGAATAGTTTCTATTTTTTCCTGCAGGAGTTCTTGATTATTGGAAACTTTATTCGTATGTTGACTTGCGTGCTTGCCTGTGGACAGTTAACATTTTCGCCTCCTGTGCACCTATGAAACTAAATCAATAGTTGTACTTTATTAATCTAACGAATATCGTCTTGATTGTTTAGTCTATAAAATGTCAGAAACATGAACAGCTGCGTCTCCCAGAGCTCAAGTTGACATCCTGAAATGCCTTTTGTTGCTCTGAAACTTAGATATATTCCACTAACGGTCACATGACAGGAATAACAAACCTCACGCTTCAGCAGCTGGAACAATGACTGAGGCTGATCAATAGTTTAGTTTCAGCTGTAGACTAGACATTTCTAGCTTACACAGCAATTGACCGGGAATAATTGATCGTACCACTGGTGATTTGACTCGATTGGTACAAAATGATCTGGGAAGTGCATAAGACTGCATGTTTCAGTTCTGAGATTATCAGTTGTAGAGTCGTCGTCTCGTGACTCGGTGTGTGACTAGTGAAACTGAGTCTGTCCAGAGCACCATAGAAACAGCGTGAGGATAAAGGTCTTTACTCAGTGGGCGGAGTTAGCAGGCAGGCAGGCAGTCCAGTGTAGCGCTCGTCCACTCAGATCCACGCAGACCTGATCCGTGTCGTCGTTGTTCTGTGCAATGGGGTCGGTTCCCTCGGCAGCCGGCCCCACCGCCAACTGTGCCAAATGCAACCAGGAGGCGTGAGTGACTCTGGGTTTGTTCCATCTGTGAGTTGCACCTGGCTGCTTTTTCCCTTCATCCTCCTCTCTCCTGTTTCAGAGTCATGGCTGAACTAAAGGAGCGCACCTTCCTTGCCATCAAGCCCGACGGCGTGCAGCGGGGCATCATCGGAGACATCATCAAACGGTTCGAGGTGAAGGGCTTCAAGCTGGTGGGCATGAAGATGCTTCATGTAAGTACAGACTTGTCTCTAACCCACTCGTACTGAGCGGCTTTAAACATGGACAGGATATGCACATGATCCCGAGTGTGTGCCAGTTAAAACCTGCATGAGCTGATTAGCCTGCTCGTCTATTCCTGACTGTACCACCGATTAGTGCTGCGTTTGAGGACTTCCTGATCCTCTAAGATCTGATCTGTGACAGAGCGGGATGCTGCTTAACTGCACCATGAAGTCCGGTTCACTTGTAAACCTGCATTATGCAAAAAACAGTCACTAACCCTTATTTAACCTCTGAAACCCTGCTGTTGATGTGAAGTCTGAATCAGCAGCTGGACTGACTGTTGCATGTGACGCGTTTTAATCATTATTTCAGCCTTTTTCAGCTGAGAGCTGCTTATAAGAGTTTGTACAAAGTTGGGAAAGTCTGTGAAGGCCTGAGAGCTGTCATGACTCTGCTGTGTGGGTGTTATTGTGCATGAAGTGCTCCACTCACTCCTGACGGAGGCACCTGCTGCCGGTGTACTGATCATGTGTGTGGTTCACTGGGGTCAGTAAGTTTGTTCAAAGGGTTGAACAGGCTTCGGATCATGTTGGCTGTAAGACCTGCAGCAGCACAGTCCTCCTCGCTCCAACAGGAACCATGTATGAAGAGGACATCAGGGAACTGGTCTCCAAGAAGAGCAGTGATAGTTTAATGAAGTGATGCTTCCAGCTGCATTACATCAAGCACAGGCTTGACAGGTGGGCGGTCTGGAACAACTGGAGCATTCACATGTTTCATGACTTGAAACTGGTGCTTCAGAAACGCATGACGTTGATGTGACTTGCTGTGATTGGTCAGTCAACATGAAACTAGTCCTGTGTCTAACATGAATGATTCAGTCTCTCCTGCTGAAGTAGGTCCGTGAGGATTTGAGAGTAAATGTCAGTCCACATTGTGTCCCTGCTGCAGGCCTCCGAGGACCTCCTGATGCAGCACTACATCGACCTGAAGGACAGGCCGTTCTTTCCAACTCTCATGAAGTACATGACCTCTGGGCCAGTGGTTGCCATGGTAAGAGACAAAACACAGCATGTTGTACAAGATGGCAGCGAGAGCTTTGTTACCAAAGATGGTCTGGAGATGGAAACCCGCCTCTGAACAGTTTGTAACAACACCAGACTGTAAGTCAGCTGGTCTCCCATCATCCCTCTGTTCTGTATTCAAGGTGTGGGAAGGCAAGGGAGTGGTGAAGACGGGCCGGGTGATGCTGGGAGAGACCAACCCTGCAGAGTCCAAGCCCGGAACCATCCGAGGAGACTTCTGCATCGACGTTAGCAAGTGAGTGTAACTCAGAAGTTGTGATGGGTGAAACCATCCCGACGTTTGTCTCCTGGTATTAATGGAAACGGTGTAGATGTGGCGGTAAAGGCTTCAAGAGTCTGGAAACTCTTGAAAGTGCTTGAACTTTACCGTACGATGCCCTGTATCTCACGTCTGCCCTTCTCTCCGCAGGAACATCATCCACGGCAGCGACTCGGTGGAGAGTGCCAACAAGGAGATCTCTCTGTGGTTCAAACAGGAGGAGCTGGTCAGCTACTCGAGCTGTGCCTTCAGCTGGCTCTACTGAGCCCCTCTGGGTCCTGCAGCAGTCCTCGCGCTGGCTGGAGACCAGTGAAACTCTTTGCCTCAGATTTCCTCTTTCTTGCCTGTAGCCTAGAGGGGAGAAGAACCGACCTGAAGTTCTTCATGTCCCGCTGCCCTCACATCTCATCATACTGTACTTGGATGTGGTCTCTGCAGAGGTCGAGTCCAGACTCATTCCTTTTTAGAAACATTCCACTCATCCAGTTAATGACCTGAAACGTTTTTGACTTGTCCGTTTTGTTAAAAGGTGATCTGCTTTCCAATAAAATGCACACAATACCACCCGTCTGTTCATTGGTCGGATTACACACGGCACGATGATGTAATTTGACCTGCTGACCTCCAGTGGAGGTCATTGAGTTAATGACATTGTATAATGTGCTGTGTCAAGTACAGGTTTATCACCTCAGTCCTTCTACACCTTAATAGAGTGGATATCTATAAATTGTGCAATTATAACTAACCAATGAGATGACCAGCTTGCACAGGCCACACCTCCTTCACACCAGGTGGTTTGAGGGTGTGAAACATCGTTAATGTGCAAACAGCAGAGACAAAGTGCATAAACGGTGCAAGTGTTCAGCTTGTGAAACTCCACAAAACTGAGACGAGACAAAGATCACAACTTTATTTCCATCGTATGAAAAGGAACCAACCAGTGATCTAAAACCACATTATCAGGCGGTGGTGGAAATTTGTACAATTTACTTAAAAGTTACTCCTGGAGTTTCCATTTAATGTTATGCTTTTACTCCAATACACTTCCGAGGGAAAGGACACTCCATTCATGGTGGCACAAGAGTTTAATGTTGGAACAAGTACTCAAATCCCTTTACGTGAAAGTAACAGAACTACTTTATATACAATGAGTCCAGGTCTCTTCCTGAAGCCGGACAACATCCCATATGAAAACTGAACGAGGAAGCTAACCCTGCCTGACGCACTGGGACGACCCTTGAAGTGCCCTCGTCGTGTCCTGCCTGGATCAGAGCTCGAGTGCTGAAACTCAGATGAAGGATTTCCACTGTTTGAAGTCATAAGCCTTTTTATTCAGTGTAAAAGTCTTACAAAAATCACCAGATAAACTTTCACAGCCATGCAGAAACAGTTTGCAATGCTTGTAAACGAAGAAGCCATTCATTACAACCAATAATGATCCAAACATTTGGCTTTATTTACAAAGTCTATCAAACTTGATCACAGCACAAATTTACCATATGAAAGGAAACTGGTATACACTATCAAAAAGATGTACAAACTTTAAACTGCAATCTAATAATGTACCTCAGGGGTCAGTGTTAATATCAATAGATTTATAACTATTAACATAGATTTTTTTTTTCATTTGTATCCAAAATAAATTTTGCACCATAACCCTCTAAACACAATTATTTTCAGACAATAGTAATCCCAATACATTTATTACTTTTTATCAAATATATATAGCACCACAATATAATGGTTTAATATAATCGGGGGGGGGGGGTATCACATACAAAAAGACCCGTGTTAGTATCCAAGAAAACAAAAACAAACATCCAACTCCAGCCTGCTCCTCATCTGTCCACATCTGGCAGAACAAACTCCTTCTAGGGAAGGTCAATAGTGCCAGGAAAAACAAAAAATTATGAAAAGTTAAACATGATACAAATAAAATAAAAAATACTCATGAAAAGTCAAAATGTGTGTCAATTACAAGACGCATCAAAGTTTTGAGTTACTTTGCCAACATTTCAAAAGATAATATTTTGCCCATTTAATAATGTCAAAAGTTTGACTTAGTACATCATTTTACAAACATTTCGCATGAGTATTTTTATTTTTATCATGCCTAGTTTTTAATGTTTTGGTTTTTCTTGGCTAAAAATAGCTTCCGTACGATTTCTGATTACAGTGGAGGAGGAAAAAAAAAACAGACTGAAGAACAACCAATGAAGGTTACAACAAAAAAAACAAACAAGCTTAGCACGACATCGGCACAACGCGTTCTGCTCTACATGCATTCAGTTGATCAGTGCATCAAATCCCAGATCAACTCATTGCTTCCACCTCCAACTACTGATGCCCAAACACTTTAAATACACAGCTACCCGTGGGTGGAGGTCAAACTCGTTCCATTTTTAGATTTGGGGGATAACAAGGGGAAACAAGAAACTTTAATATCTACAAGGAAAAGTGATAAACAGAAGATCCAAAACAGTGTTGATTGTGCATTTGATTATTTAGGGTTAATCTAGAGGAGGGTAGCAGCAGTTAGTCCATAGAACAGTCCCATTTATCTTTTTTTGTACTAAGATATTAATGCAGTTTGGTCATGCATTACTTTAATGCTTCTTTTTGCCCTCCAACATCAGAGGGAAATAACTGACAGCTCCTAACCTGACATCTGATCATCTGCTTCAAATGATTGTGACACACTGTCGTTTATTGCTCATTTGGTCTTAAAAGTTAAGCGTTTCAGCTGAGCTTTGTATCCAATCTGATCAGGAGACTAATTAAAAAGGAAACTGGTAGAAAAATCTCACAAATCTCACATCACTTTAGTAAATAAAAGGAAAACAGGAAGCTACAAAAAGCAAATCCAAACAAAAAAACCAAACAAAAGAGCAACAAACATCCGTGTGTTTCTGTGTCATCACTCAAATGTAGAATTTAACATGAAGACAGATTAAAAAGCTACAAAACATGCACAAACATTCATGAAATTGTAAGTTAGATAAGACCTTTGTTGTTTGAACAGTATGGAAGCATGTGAGCGCCGTAATAATTTGAATCTTGAAAGCAACCACTTTAAGTACCACTACATTTATTATATTAATGTTTTACTTTGAAAACCATCTATTTGATTTTTTATATATATATTTGAGTTCAAGTGTCGTATCTAAATCTTTTGGGACCTAAATGATCCGGAGCAAATTAAAATTTTATATCATAACACACCATTGAATCAAATAATTACAATTAATATTGCACCACCTGAAATAACGTATATAATTAAAACCACAGACAGCTGGTTTTCATTAAGTATCCAAGAGTTGTTCAATTTCACGAGTACCGTGTCAGTTGTTTACAAGTCTAATTATTACGGCACTTGTTTGCTTCCATACCAGAGATGCACATGATGAGTTTTTCAAACCCAGTTGATTCAGACTTGTAGTTACCACCCTTACAGCCAAAAAAAAAAAAAAAAAAAACGAAACACAAACTTCCTGAGAATTGAATCATGAACCTTACTGGTATAGAAAGAGAAATTATGGATATTTTACCATCACTGAGAAGTTAAAATCTGCTCTGCAATTCAATACAGCCTTTGGCCATACAGTGAGTACTCTGTATATGAACCCTTGCTCACAAAAATCACAGTTATACAATACCACTTTGTTAAATTATCTCATATGTTAATTATATTAATGTAGTGATCATGACATTTGAGGGTGCTATAAGTTTTATAACATAGCATAATAATATGGGATCTATTATTATTGCATCGTTCAAATTAGAAGACTCCTCGTGTGCTGTGATAAAATTCTTCCATGTTTGGTGTCTAGTCTTCAAGTGGATACATTTTTTTTTTTTAGGAAATAATTTTCATTTGCATATGCTAACACACTGCCATAGTCTATTTCACACTCTTGTTTTAGCTAAACGTGGCTAGCATCAGGAGGTAGTAGATAAACCGCTGCAAAAATCTAGCTCTAAGAATGAAAGAAGCAGTCTTGGATTTCTGACTAATCAGGATTTGTTACTCCATACCATCAGTTATGAAGAATATATATATCCATATATATCTATATATATAGAGAATCTATGTATTTATGCCACTTTTAGATCCTGTCGTCTTACGTGAATGCTGCCCTCAGAGACTACTGAGAAAGCAGTGCATTGTTCATGTTTCATTATTAACAAACCTGTTATTCTGTGGCTCAGGTGAATAATAAACTAGCTTGCATACATATGGCTCTGACATGAGAACAACCCAAGCAATAAAAAAACAAGAAACAAACACTAATGCGTTGCATATTACCCTAATACAATATTTAACATATTCTTTTTTTTTTTTTTGCATTTAGACAACAAAACTTCTGGATCATGAGACTTGAACAGGATGAGTTTCTTGCTTTCCTCTTAAAATGACAGGAGTCCAACCGCTTATTGAGTGTGAAACTTTTTCAGTGTTTGATTATAGTAAATTAATACATTCATCATGCTGACAAATTATTTGAATTTACATTTTAGGTGATGCATCCAAAACAAGTGAAATAAAAAAAATCATTAAATCTGCCAATTCATAAGTGGATTTCCTTTTTTCTTATGTTAAATATATCTTATGTTTAATTACATTTTACATGCCTTTCTTTAAATCTAAAAACAATGCTGCCATTTCATTTCTAAATGCAAATAGTAACCCATAATAAAGACAATTAGGAAATAGGAAAAGAAAGATCATTCAATTTCTGGTTAAATTTGTCCATTAACATTTCTATTCAGTTTTTTTATGTTTTATCTAAATAGAAAATGTAACAATTGACTTCTAATTGCTTCTTTAAATGTATTAACTGACTATAATTAAACACTGTATATGTGTAGAATTGGTCTGGTGTCCACATAAATCAGCGTTTGTCCTCCTCTGGGTATGAATGTGGTCCAAAACACAACAGAAACATCCGTCTGCAATCTGAATCTGGAGCGCCACCTTTGACCGGCGCTGCACAGTTCAGGCTGATAAACGAGGCCGGCATCGGATTGTTGTGTTCGCCTGCCTGTCGGATAAGACGGAGGGTCTTCCCTGACAGCAGCTACATCCAAAATGTAAAAAAGCCAAAGTACATAGTGTGAGGTGGGAGTGACATGTCAGAGTGTAGCGTACTCTATCACACCAGTAAGGTTTGTCTTTTCTACAACACAGCTGCTGCTCACTGACAGCCACACCACGCACGTGGTGGTTAGTATTACTTGGAAATTTCTTTTTCTTTTTTAAATGATTAAAACAAAGTATTTCATCTCCACAGCTGCATCGTTTCTGTTTTACGTCGCAGGACAAAGACTTTACATTTCTGCAAGAGCTGATTTTTTTTAGTAGAGGAAGAATTGTATTTTTCCCAGAACTGCTAAAGTCTTGCTACAGCTGCTACTAATCCAGTTAGTGGTACTGTGGGAGGGCTGGTTACTGTAATGGGTCCCTAAAGCTCCACTTTGAGCTATCAGAGCCACCCGACCCGTTACCTCGTTAGATATGTGTTGTCTTGATTAAGCTTATCCTGGCTTATGTAATGTATAGTAACCTACATGCAGGTTTACCAGCTGGACCGTGAAGGGGAGGGAGGGTAAAAGTCACAGTTTTCGGAGGGGGGGTGATGTAGCTCAAAATGTGGACATTAAAGCAGTTGTGATATTTCCCACAATGCCCACTTACTGCAGATGAAGCATATTAGGATGTACACCCAAAGGAATGCGTTAGTTTAAAGCAGCACCATGTCTGTTTATCTCATCTGATCACTTCAAGAGAGGAAGAAGGTCTCAAAGGAATCCTTCCACATTTAGAAACAGCTGTTAAATAACAGAAGAATGCACCCGGAGTAAATATATTTCAGTTGTAGTCATGTGACCTGCAGGCTGGGGGGGGCTGGTGTGGATATTATTGAGATATTTTAGATTTTGATTGATTGTTATGTGTGAATCAGAAATGAACGCAGCTGTGGAAATCTTCTGGCCAATATTGGAAGAAAAAATAAAATGAGACCATCGTCAATAATGCTGAGCAGCACTTCACTAAGATCTCTCTTCAAAACCCACCATCCTTAATATCTATACTCTGTGTTTCTATTGGAATAGTTCTCCACATACTATATGAATATAACCACTTTTATGAAACAATGCACATTAAGTTTCCCACACAGCCACCAAAATTATAAATGCAAAATAAGTACATTAAGACAAAAAACAACTTCAAAATCATTACAAAATAAGGGGAAAACCAACTTCAAGTACTATTAACAAAGAAAAAGTCCACCTGGCAATACTGTTCAGAAGAAAAGAATGAAAATATACACAGATCTGCTCCTCTTACTGCCAGCCTCGTCTCTCCTCAGGCCGCTCAGTGGCTGACTCTCTGACCTGAACAAACACAAAAAGGAAAACTTAAACTAAAGACCTGGCTCAATAAAAGGTTCTCACAGTTTCTACAGGTCTCTGTGTGCGGCCCAGACTGTGGCAGAGGCAGGTGGGCTGGAGACTCGCAGGGCCCCCGTTTCTGTACAAAAATGGTTGTTTTCTTATCCATCCAAATATCCCGTTGTCTGGTTGGATGTCTTCAGACCGGAGAGGGGGGGGGTTGATGTTGCGTCACCCGAGGGTGGTACAAAAGAGAATGCCCAAACGTGTGTGACCCAGGCCCGACCGGGTGCTCTCCAACCAACCCCTCAAAGAAGTTTGAAGATTATGTGCACACACAGCTACAAGGTTCAGAGGGATGATTCCTCTTTGAGGAGGGTCCTCGTCCTCTTCTGTACTGACTCAAAAGAAGGTCTGCGGCTCTGGTCTGAATGTGGGTCCAGGCTAGTTGGACTCGTGGTCCTGATCCATGGTGGGTTTTGTGTGTGTCCTGTCCGGGTTTGTCCTGCTCCGTCCTGACCTCGTGACCTCAGGGCTCCTGTTTGATGTAGTAGCTGCCCGAGCCGTTGCTCTCCTGGTCCGAGGTGCCCTGTGAGAAGGTGAACTCGTCCACCTCGGCCGTCTCCTCCTTCATTCGCAGGAGAGACTCTAGAGACGGGGGCAGAGACACATAAGAGAGACAACAGCAGCACACATGAGCCACTTGTGTTCATGCAGTCTGAGGGAAAAACAGGAAGAGCCTCTGTCTTTCTTCCAGGTGTTAGAGTCAACTCCACATGCATTCTGAGGCCACTTCCACACGAATACGTTTCCAATTTAAAACGACGACGAGCGTTTCAGAAATAATCTCTGTGCACACGACCCGGCTGGAAACTCCTATCACCTGCACTGGGCACGCACGTGCTGATGTTAACGGGAAGCAGATTGTGTTGCAGAAAATACTACGAGCGAAGAGCAGCGACGAATCATGGAAGGACACGTCGTGGCTGATGAGACCCAACGTGCAGCGTCTGCGTCATCGGTTTAAAACGTGTCAGTTCCCGCCCGTACAATACAACCCTGCAGCGTTTTCAAAGGTCTCCATTTTACAGGTTCTAAGTAAAGTTAACGGGTGTGAACGTAGCGTAAGTGATGTGTTTTAAAACTAAAACGTATCCGTGTGGATGGAGCCTGAGCATCATGTACTTATACTCATATACTTAAAAATACAAATTGAAGAAAACATGCGTGATGACGAAACACTAGTAATGCCAAAACTGCAATTCCTGCAAATGAAATGAACACACCTTCACGGACACGAGGTAAGAGGTGTGAGAACAATGACAACTAACAACAGCAGAACATGCAGCATCATCATCATCATCATCATCATCAGCAGCAGCCGCCTCAGACTCCAGGACCGCCGCCTGTTGAACACGGCAGTGAGCCTCAGGCGGCTCGGTGCCGTGCTGGTTTTATCGTTAGTGTGACGTTACCTGATTTGTGGGTTTGGTGGAGGTGGGTTCGGGGTCGGGGCCGAGTGGGCCCCTGGGCAAGGTAAGGGGGCGGACTCTGCTCTTCGTCCCCCGAGAAGCTGCTCCTCCTCCTGCCTGTCTGACTGAAGGGCCGTCGACCAACCGGAATCTTCCTCTCTAAACACCAAGCCAGACTCGGGTGAGCTACCAGGGGCTTATTACACACAGCGGTTCAATTCAGCTGGAACGTGTTCTCCATGTTTAGGTTACGTGTTGGGAAGGACATTAAAAAGGTTAGAGCTTAGGGTGAAATGATTCATTTAACTCGTCACTTGCACTGACATGCCCATCTGAATAAGCCCCTGGTAAGCTGTAATCAGACTGCCAGACCCGAGTAGCCTGTTACCAAGAACAACGCTACATTTAGATATTTAGCTCTTTTATCCACAGCCATTTACAATTTGCCTCTCATGCAACCGATTCACACAAGTACTCAGAGCGGCAGCAGCGAGCGACCATGCAAGGAGCAATTAAAGTTCAGTGTCAGGCCCAAGGAGCCGGGGATCGAACCGCCAACCCTGTGATCCGAGGACCACCAGCACTACCTCCTGAGCCAAATGTATGGAATCTGAGGCCGCCAATATCTCAATAACTTTATTTTATATATTGTTTGTGTAATATATGAATACATTTACCAGTTGCTCACGATGAGTGACAAAATTAACATTAAACATTTTAAAGTCCAATTTTCATTTTCATGTCTAAAATCATTATTACTGCAGAAATTATCTTTATTATTATTATTATTAATCAACAGCATAACAGAAAAGTTAAATTGAATTAGACATTGAGTTCTTATTTTCAATGTTTTGATGTGCAACCTAAACTGTGTAAATTGATCATTGGAATTTCTGTCTAATTTCTGGTGAAAGAGAATTGGATTCAGCTCTTTTGAGGGAAATTTTCATCCCAATCAACTTCATAATACTTTCTAATTACTTAATTCTACACACGCAAATCCATCATTATGGGAGAATTATGCTGAAAAATTGTTAATTTTGAAATTAAGTTTAATTTCAATTTTTTCGTTTAGTAAATACACATCTTTAAACATGAAAGTGAAAAGTGGATTTTTAAAATGTTACTTGGATTTTGTCATTCATACTGTGCACACAGAACATTTATTTAATTTAATTATTTCATTTTAATGTTGGCATTAGCATCTCCGTTTAGTGATCGGACACTCAGAGATGCAGCAACAGCAACACCCCAAGTAAAACAAACTCCCACGCACTTTGTCCAAGTGATTATTTCCTAAAAACTATCCCGATCAAAACATCCTGCGACGTGACACAAGACGTCCGCTGATAATAAACACACCGAGCGGGTGACCAATCAGAGAGCAGCAGAGTTTCCACCACAAGTGTAGCCACCGACAGTAAGAGGAACAAGAAGAGGAGAAAGGAAGGGATGGAGAGAGGAGAAAATCAAGAGTTAAAGAAGGATTACTCACTCTTCTTTTGGCCTTTGTACTGCTGGGCTTTTTTCTTCTGCTTGGGTACAGATTGAGGCATTTCTCTGTTACCTGAAAGAGGACAGGAGACAATGGGACATTTGTGGACAGTGAGGTACAATAACAGTGAGCTGAAGTGGATTTAAATGGATCGGATATCTGCAATGACATGCCCGATCTGCAGCAAATACAGTTTCTTTGTCAATCTTATTCTAAAATGCATGTTTTCACTATCACAGTGTTTCCCATTAATTACCTAGACTGTGGCGCCCGCTTGTGTCTCCAGTTTGTGGAGCCAGCGCAGCGCTGTGAAACTTCAACCTCCTCACCGAGTTTGTGGAATACAGGTGTCGACATCTACAGACTACAGCTGGCTACGTGGAAGATAAAGTTACTGAGCAGCCGTCAGCTGGGACTGGCACCAAGGGAAGTGTTGAATAGTCTCAAAATCTCAAAACCAAAAGTTCCAATAAGTCATGTCCTGTATCCCGTAGTCACACACACACACACACACACACTTCTGTATAAAAGATATACCATAAAAAACACAAATAGAAGACTACTAAGAATATTTTTCTGTCACCACTTACACGCTGCTGTCACACCTGTTGTAATCACTTTCAAAGATTACAGGGGAAGCAAAGTGTTGCAGCAGCCGCTCCGCACACGTTACGGGCTCAATGTAGCCGTAAGAGGCGCTGGAGGGCGAACGTTAGCTGGAGAAAACCGTGTTTTTGGGAGCTGATTGTCCAATTTACAGACACGGTGGGGCCGAGGCGAGGCCCACACATCAGCAGACGTGGACTCATATCTACACAGCCTGCTGTGTGTTTGTGAGGTTCTTCATAGTGCACAAGATTAATGCATTTAACTTGGTCCACCCACCAGTCTCACAAAACCCTGTGGGAAACACTGCCATCAGTTACATTCATTTAGTCAAGGCAGGCAGACAACTCACTTTTTACTGCCACCGCAATCCCTGGCCTCGTGTTAGACTACATAAAAATTATTCCAATGAGTTTCACACGGAGAGGTAAACAGATTCTAAACTTGGAAATAAAAAAAAAAGCACAGGGCACAGGTATCGGATCAGCACTCGGCACCGGCAAATACCTTGAGTTCAGGTATCAGACTAAGTATTCAAGGAGAAAAGGCCAAAACGATGCACACAATTAAAATGCATCCAGAATATTAGCTGGGAGAAAAGATTACAAAATTATGAGTCAAATATTAAAATAAAACACAAGAAATTACAGAAAGATGACGGTGTAAGTGGAGTATGAAATAAAAGATGAAACAGAATATTATAAGATATACGGTAAATACACAAGTATATGTGAACACTACAAACAACAAATCTTCTCTACACACACTTTATTCACTGCGTTCATATTCAAATGTTAAGCCTTCTCCAGACGTCTGTCACAGCTGACAAACACAAACAAAGTGCAAACACACAGGAGGTCTTTATGTTCACTCGTAAGCTCGTATGATTTCTGGCACAAGGCATCCTTCTGCCCCTCACCATGACGGCTCCCGCATCTCACTCATCAAATCAAACCTCTGCACGCCTTCTTATCACTCATCAGTGTCATACATTGGACTTTTCTAGCATACAACCTGCCAGCGCACAGGAACAGTCAGACGAGAAGATGGCAAATGTGAAGAGATTTTTTGTAGACTGATCTGACATGACAAGAATCTCCTCAGTAAAGCTGGAACTAACGATAATGGTTATTATAAATTAACCTGGCGATTCTTTTCTCGCCTCATTGATGAAGCATTTGTTCTGTATGATAAAAGAAAACCACTGTTTTGTCCGACCAACAATCCAAAACATAAAAATATAAAGTGTGTCAGATGTTCACATTTGAGAAGCTTAAACAAGAGAATATTTGCATTTTATTTACTTAATAATAACAAAATGACTTGTGGATCTACTCCTCACCAGCTTCAGGCTCCTTCACAAGAACTTTTCTTTACATAAAACAATCCTGTGTTTCACAGTTTCTCTCAAGTTCTGTTCCATCCAGACTTGTTGGAGGTGTGATGCAATTTCTACACAAAGCTGACTTACACAACCACAAGACCAAAATGTCAACTCAGCCCAGCAGATATGTCATCATCTAAATGCCCCCGTGGCTCCCGAGCTGAAGTATGTCATGTTCTTACTCTGTGAGGCGGGGGGCTGCAGCTGGTAGCCCGTCAGCTGACACCAGCCCACAGGGTAGAGGTCAGGCGACTCGCAGTCCACCCACTGGTCATACTCATCCTCCCAGCCATCGAAGTGGATCCTCAGTAGCCGGTGCACAATCCTCGTCACCGTGGCAACACACACCAGCCGCGGCTCCATTAGATCAACAGCCTCCAGCTTCATGCCTTGCCGGAAGCCGTGATTGGGAACCTCCTAGAGGACGCGAGGCAGCGAGGACATAATGAGACACTGCAGAGAAGCACTGACGAATCCCGAGTCCCATTAATCAGACAAGAACACGGGAATGAAGAGGCTACATGAACACAACGTTACTCGTTGAGGCTGTTCACCCAACACCGTACAATACTTCTGGAGCTTTCAGCCATAGGAAACCTGGTAAGGTACTAGAGTTAAGAAAGATCAAGATTTAAGAGACCATAGCAGCAGGTCTGTAATTACAACTTTCATTATTGGCAACTTTTTCCCAATTCATGTGCTGTCATTTGTAAATGCATTTGTTTCTACCTTCCAAAAGCCCGTCGGCTTAAATTCATTTTAGCTCGCTATCAAATATCAGCTCATAGAGACATGAAGCTGTTGTAGCTTCTCAGCAAGACACAGAGTTATAAACACACAACAAACTGTGCCCCATTCATCCACAGCATGACTGCTGAATGTTGGAACCGCTGCTGGATGAGCCCACGTGTGACAAAGACACCCTGGTTTCAGAGCTCTCTTGCAGATTCACTGTAAAGTTGAAAACGTTGTGCATCCCTCCTAGCTAACGTTGGGCTTCAGGGAGCAGAGTCTTTTTTTAAATTACTAAACCACAACCTCGACTTATACAAGAAGTAGACACGTCCTAAAACTAAAACCTGCACAAAAACACTTAACATTACAAACATATTGTTGGAGCTACTGCAGAATCAATAACCAAAAGATATCAGACAAATCAAAATGGCGCTCTGTTTATCTGCTGCTTTCTGTGTTAATGTGGTGGCACGAAACCATGTTGCTGTTATTAATAACCAGAAAAATGACACCAAAAGACATGAAACTCAGAATAATAAGGTCTTAATAAACACAAATACAGTGGAGAAGCCTACCTTGTTAAAGAGCTTGACAGGAGCAGCTATTGAACCTGTTTCTCTGAGGTAGTCAAACCATTTAAGTGGCAGTTTAGTGTACCCTGTGGAACAGGACCAGAACATTCAGAAACCATAAGCAAGAAGACGGTATTAAACTACTTCTAACCATAGGTTCACCTGCAGAGAAATGGTATTTAACAGAGTATAGAGGCTCGGCATGGAGGATCGAAAGCTCTTAAACAAAAACAAACCAAACAAAGAAGCGTGTTAAATTATATTATTGAGCTTTTTGTCTTTGTTTTTCATTGAAACATAAATTTTCCATGCCACACTAAAATCAAATCAGAAGGTAAATAACTGTAGTTTAAAAATATTCCTAATTTAATAATAACACAGTAAACTTATACATAAAAAGGAAACACATTTAGCAATGTGTATTGTATTTACCTTTGCCTTTTTTTTGACCATTTACATTTCTTCGGGCTCTAAAAAACAAAGATACGGGTTCACTGTACCTCTAGGGGGAGTGAGTTCAATTTTGTTGATTTCACAGAAGCCGACGGGGAAGATGGAAGGGGATGTGCTGTGGTAGCAGAACCAGTCTGATCCGTCCACCGCCTCCGAACCGTCAATCCCGATCATGAGGTACCCGTCTGCCAACACCTACAGTGAACAGCAGACGTGTTTAATCACCGCATCTCATCACGTAGCATTGACGTGAAGCCGAGAACACGCACTCACCTTTCTTACAGTGGCTACACATATAGCTGAGAGGTTGAGGGGGTCAATGGCTTCTAACTTCATGCCGTCTTTGAACCAGTCCCCACTCTGGTCCACGTCTTTCACCTGATATACACATGCACAAATATATTAGAAAGACATAATAATGGCACCAGTTGGACATGTTGTTTGAGACATTGAGGAAGTCTAACGCCACGACGTGTCACTTCTAGTGCGAGCAGCATCCTGGCTCCTCCACGCCGGTCAACATGTCATCTTTTCTGATGTTGTTATGTGCGACCTGCGTGATGTTGGTGCACACTTTCCATCAAAATCAGTTCTGCAGCTAAAAAATGAGTATGTTTTAATATTTACACTACCGTTCAAAAGTTTGGGGTCACATTGAAATGTCCTTATTTTTGAAGGAAAAGCACTGTACTTTTCAATGAAGATGACTTTAAACTAGTCTTAACTTTAAAGAAATA
>JAVQJL010061218.1:0-13759 GCA_036024295.1 Nannoperca obscura | reverse complement strand
CTCGCGTTCTGTCTACCTTATCTATTTAGATAGAGAGAGAGAGAGAGAGAGAGAGAGAGAGAGAGAGAGAGAGAGAGAGAGAGAGAGAGAGAGGGAGGGAGAGAAAGAGGAGATACCAGGTGCTGTCACTAATAATGAGTCTCCAAGCTTTCCAAACTAAATAATGGGAACATTCTTGAAGTGTTACTACCTTTTCAGGTATCTGGCAAGATATATGCAGAGTTATAATCTATATTTTAATTCATACATTTGACACCATGACGCTCTTTGTGTAAAGGAAGGATCTAACTGAGAGCGTAATCTGATTCTAATAGAATTTTCTGCTGCCAATGACACATCACTTCCACTTAGGAGAGTATGTTGTGGTCTAACATTTCAGAGAAATGACAGCCTCCTTTTTTTTTTTTGCAATCATTGCAGATATAAAAATTTTGCAGAGAGAACAGAAATAGATGTGACACCATGAGTTCTTAAAGGACTGTGCAATGCTCCAAGACCAAATTTTGACAGGTACTGCTCCAAAATGGGGCTGAGTAACACCCCCCACCCCATCTAGAGTGTCACAGCAAGAAAAACACACACATACGTTAGTGATAGATGAGGGTTCCAAGAAGAGGCCGAAGGGCAAGGCAAGTAAGGCGTCTTTTTTCTTGCCTGTCGTGACGATCCCTCCTCGACACCAGCAATTGGTGGGCCAGGGGTGGGGAAAACACCAGGTTGTGTTTAGCAGGGCTAATTTATGGCATCTCTACATCTTGGCATGTAGTAAATGTATGCATTTCTTCAGTTTGATTGCTTTTGGAACACAACACATGAAAATGGGCATTCTTGTGCAAATGAGTGCGTCAGCCTGTTTGCATATTTGAGCGGATGTTGTGTGATATGCACTGTATGTATGTGCACGAGAGCCTGTGTGTGTGTGTATGTGTGTGTGTGTGAACATTAGCATGTTCTTGTCTAGGCCAGGTCTGGTTTTTATCAGCCCAGCGGCCCCCACCATGTTCCCGAGCCCTTCTCCAGGGGCCCAAGATAACTTCCCTCTCCATGCTGCCAGGCCTCTGAAATAACAACACACCAGGTTTTCCTATCACCGCTGCCCCGCCAAATGGAGACGGAACTGAAAACATGTGTGGACAAACTAGCGCGCGGGGGATGGGCGGCGAGGTATCGAGCAGATGGCGAAAGGTGAGTTCTACAGGGGCTGGACTTGGAGCAGCAGCTTCACGTTAACCGCAGTAGCTGCTCTGTGCTGCTGCAGCCACATGCGAGCCGTTGGTACGGTTAATTAGGAGTTTTGCTGAATGCTGAATTCACAGGACATCTAAATCACAAATACATTTTATAAATCAAATGAGCACTCCAATGTGCAAAAAAAGAAAAAAAAAGAAAATGGAAACAGCAGCCAAAGACAGCTATCTCGGCGGAGAGAACAAGTTTCCTGGCAACAACACTCCCTTGCAACCCTGAGAAACACGGTGTAACTCTACCCAGCAGCTGTCTTTGCCTGCTGACTGACATTGGGACTATGTGAGCTGGCACTTGCCCCGGGGTGACTCGAGATATTTGGCATGACTTGATGGTGTGGGACATGGTGGTGGGCACAAGGGGGCAAAAGGCGGCCCGTCTCGGACAGAGGATGCCAGGATGTGGACAGGCGCAGCGGCGTGTTTCAGCAGGCTGTAACACATGTCATACTAGGGTCTAAAACATGATATCCAATGTAAGAGTGTGTGTGAGAATGTGAAAGTGTGTGTGTGTGTGTGTGTGTGTGTGTGTGTGTGCAAGCCTTTTCCATCGCTAATCCACCTGACAAATACAGGCAGCAGTGGATCTGCCACTGAACGTGAATTTATGTTCACGAGCCGATCGCACGCTTACAGCAGCTGTATGCTGTCAGCCGAGCGACATCACTGACCGACATAAAGAAGCCGAGGGACGGGCAAGAGAGCGGGGACAGGCGGCAAGAGAAACCGGTGGCTGACAAAGACAAGAGAGGAGGAGAGAGCGTAGGGGGGGGAGAAAGAGGAGCCGGGCTGAGCGACAGGACTGGGGGACGACCGTGACACCCAAGACATTTCAAAAGCAGGCCCCAAATAAACGCTTTGCTTGTGCACACACTCTACACCGTGAGAAATGGAGACGGTGTAGCCACAGTGTAAACACCCTTTGTCAACTCCCTCAAAGTAAATTAATACACCCTCCCTGGAGTGACTTACAGCTGTGGTACCTTATGACACATAATTCAAGATCAAGGTCAGCATTGGATTTTAACAAGAACACACACACACGAGTTAAACCACAGTGTTTTACAAACTGGTCCTTAATGTTACCGCTCTGACTGTGAAAATGGCTTCATGAAACATTAAGCCTCTCTTTTACAGAGTGCCTGCATCGGTTAATTATAGAATTGAGCATGAGCGGGAAGACTGTGTGCATGTTTGTTCCTCCTGTGAGAAACTGCACTCATGCATACTAGAAACAAAAACCAAACCTGGGCCTACCCAATCCAGAGTCTGACTGTGTGGTCTGACAAAAGCCTTTAAGGTTTACATTGTAGTCGTCTGACCGATGCTCTTTTTACACAGCCACTTAAGAATGAGCGCAACAGCCAAATAAACTTATATTCCCCCTCTTCTTGTAAAATCCAAAGTCATCAGCGTTACAAGCGACCAGTAATAAGACGTCCAAGGGTCAGAGGCTTGGAAATATTCCTTTGTGACCTTCAAGTAACAAGAAAGGAGAAGTGCTGGTAAAAATATAAAAGAGAGGTTGTGAGCGTCTTTTAAGATGAAAGATTTGGGACAGATGATTTCAATTATTGGGGAGATCATGAACACATTTCTGCCCTCAGCATTTAAAAACAATCACAGATGAAGAAATGCCAGAAAATGCATTTCATACTCCACGATTCAGTCTGCCTGCGCTGAAATGACATCCATACACATTAACCAGACCCTATTCATTAATGAGCCGAGTGCCACACACAGTGTTTGAAGGCTAAAAGACCTTCATGAATGCTTGTGCTTGAGTGTTTGCTCTTCACTCACTCTAACAGAGAGGTTATCTGCCCATTGATACTCGCTAATCCAATGTGACTGGCAGCATTCAAGGCCCTGTGTCTTTTAAGCGCATATTTAACACTGGAGGAACCAGGTCATAAATATGGAGGGAGCAAAGGGCTATTTGCATTAGAGGGCTGAAGTGGACTTGGAGGGGCAAGGAGAAGGAGGAGGAGGACAGGAAAAGGGGGGAAACAAGGGATCAAGAGAGAAGGGAGAAAGAGAAGAGGCTCATGGGGATCTGGGGAGGAGAAGAGAGGATCACTAGGGACAGGCTTTGTCATGTTAAACTGCCTCTCTCGACTCATGTTCTCCCCTTTCCCTCTCTCCCACTCTCCCTCACTGTGGACAACACAATAGTCAATCACAGGGGAATAGATTACGAGGGGTTTGATCTTCTCAACTTTAGAGCCGGAGCGTGACTGTGGAAACGGGTGGAGAGGTCGCGAGTGCGGTGGGGATGACAGTGCGTGTTCAACGATGTGCCTGCTCACCTAGCCATTCCTCTTAAAATCCAGACACCCATTTATGTTTGTCACTTTGCGTACTCGTCAACGTGAGTTAAAGCTAACAGTTAAACTCGCTTGTAATTTACCGCTGCCTTCGAGCCTCAGCATGCTAACGTGCATTCCTCTACTGTACATGAAATGACAAAAGTTCCCTTCATAAATTTACTTAAAAAGTGCCAATGTCAAGTTTTGAGTTCAAAGCATATTATTGTGGATATAAGTAGAGGTATTTGCAGGGGTGTGGACCAGAAGATGCAGCAAGCGTGCCATTATCCTGTCAGTAGTCTGTTAAAGAGCTCAATGATGCAGACCCGAGGGGGTTACTAGGTCAGCACAGGGGTTTAAATGGCCTTAAGACACCAAGGAGACAGCTGACATATTTAGAATATCCAGACGCAGAGGAAAACAAGCTAGCTGCACACTGATGAGACTGAAACAAAACAACCACACTGACTGGACATCGTTCATACACACACACACACACACACACAGACGTTATTCTGCAGATTCATAGGCTGAAATTACAACACTGACCAACTTGGCTGTACACCTGACCTGACCAAAGACCTCTGCGTGAAGTAAGACGGCTAAATCCACCAAAGATCACATTGGCAGCTTTAAACACCTTAGCCTCGACACTGCGCAGCCAGCCACTCGGCTCTCCGGCTCATGCCCTCTAATGATGACTGATGACGTGCATTTGATTCAGCCGTCTGATGTGCAGTGTCAGGGGGCTGCTTAGTGGAAGATTTGGGCAGAGCGAGCAGAGAACGGGTGGGCGGGGAGAGGCAGACTCATTTGTCTTTGGTGTCAGCGCTAATGCATAAAATAAAATAAAATCAAACAATAAAAAGTGAGGTGCTTGTCGATAGCACCGGGAGGTTAAGTTAGCTCTGTGCTTAGGAAAAATGGCTGATGAGAGCAGGCAGAGTCATCAAGGGAGCACAGTGGGATGTTACTAGAATTTAATGAAGGACATGTTTAGCTTGCTCGAGTATGGTTTGTGCTTCTCCCCCTCTCTCCGTGGCTGAATGTGTGTGTGTGTGTGTTGTCTGTACTTTCACAGACACTAATTTCCTGCATGGATCCCTGACCTTTCAATGTAGCCTGGGGGGGGCATTTGATCATGACACACGCACACGCACACACACACACACATTCTGGTGATATGGCTGCCCACCAGTCAGTGGACTGGCTTTAGTGAGACATGCTGATCTCTCCCTACGGTGTAAGTCAAAAAGCATTAGGTCTTTCGCACAGAACATAGAATACATACAGTTTTTATATTAATACAACATTTTATTGGTCAACTTGTTCAGAGAAGCAGCAGCATACATACTGACAGAGCTACAAACATCACTGGCTTATTGTCATTTATCGCTAAATCTTTTACTTTGAAACTTGAAAGATTATTGCTACAGTTATAGCACAGTTATATCTTGTTGTATGTGCAAAGGACCAATACGAAGCTTCAAATAGGCTCTTGATATAAAGCTTCAATGTGCATGCACAAGTCTACTCCATGTTCTCCATGAAAGAACTGCCTGAACAGATAGTTATTATAATTATTTAACACCTGAATCTAAATATTCTGTGTCCATGTGTAAGTGCTAAGCGTGCCTCCTCAATTTGTAAGTGCAGGTGTGTGTGGATACTATACAATATGTGGCATGTGTGTCATGCTTGCTGCCTCTGCACACACACACACACACACACTAGTAAGCAGGCCTGCCAACATCGATGAGTGGAAGTACCCTGAGCTGAGCCCTCAGGTGTTAATGCTCCCACTTCTCCCTCCTGTCCCCTTTCCCTCTGGGGTCCAGTTAACCCGGCTGGCCTTTGCCGACTGCTGCGTCTCTCTGGCTCGGGACCTGGGCCTCATCGGGACACTGGGTGCCGTTTATTTCGACCCAGTTCCACAGCAAGTAGGAAGGCTCTCCCAGTTAACTCTGTCCATTAAGCTAAGTGGGGCCTATCAATTATTCAACACTTTCCAATGTATAATTCAAGGGCTAAGGGGAGCTGTTATGAATAGCGACACACACAGGTGAGGACAGAGTACAGTACTTATAAATTAAAAGTTGATTGTAATATTGCACATCTGTAAGCCAATTTGTTTGTTTTGAGAGGGAAATTAGGATGGAACAAAAATACTAAAAGGCAATCTGTAATGATTAAATAAACAGCCAGATGTGAGAAAGTGGACAAACAGTTAGAGATACGAAGACAAAATGAGAGCTACAAGAAGTGGGCTGCCACAGGGATGAGGAGAAGACAAACTCATAAACAGAGACACTGAGAAACAACATTTGTGCGTGAGAAAGATTTTGCATTTATTTTGTTGCTCTAATGCATCTTGATTTACTAAATCACACTAAACTGAAAAACAGGGCTGAGAAGAGAGTGGATGAAGAGAGAAAATTAGGGCAGAGCAGTAAAAGTGCGAGAAGGAAGCTTTACAGTGCCTTCCTTCCTTCCTTCCTCCCTCCCTCTGCTGTGTGGGCGTGGGTCCTGGGGGAGCCACCGATGTTAATACAGTTATTAAGCCTCTCCACTGAAGCCAGCCCCACCTCCCCAACCCTCGGCATCAAGGAGCTCTCTGCCTGCCAGGCAGCGGGCGAGCACGCTTGCTTCCACAATGAGATCAAACAGTCCCAAGTAGGCCAGCTCAGGGGAAGTCAGTGATGGAGCTTCCCGCTGAGCAGTAAGGGCAGGTGGGGTTGGGCATGTCAAGCCCAAGGAGCATCCCAGCAGGCTTTATGAAAAGGCCTCAACCTTGCCGCAGCTCCTCTTTCCCCTTCTCTCTCTTTAAAAAAGTCAGCTGACCAAAATTCCCATGCATCTCTACCTGATGTTGGGGATTACAGCCATGAAAGGCTTTAGCAAGCATATGTGCGAGAGCGGATTTCTCCTCTCGCTGGCTCCAGGATGTATGTAGCTGCGGAGGTTGAATAGAGGTGAGCAGTGTGGGGAAGGCGAGGCTGGGTGGCCAGGTTAGGGAGCAGCACCGTAGGCAAGGCTTTCATGTGCAGCCAGGGAAACCCTCTCTCAGTGCACAAGGGAACCTAGCTGGTCACCGCTGCAGCAGAGGGACACGTGTGCGTGTGTCTAATCACTGCATTACATCCAATCAATAATTCACACCGGGGAGAGAAGGTTGGCGTTGCAGGTCTTGCCTGTAGCTAGACGGAAAACATTTGGGCAGCCATGCAGATTGCACGCAAGGTACTAAGTAAAAAAAACGAGGGTTAAACTTCCATCTATCTGCCCTCACTGTTGAATATGTCTACAGCTGAAAAGGCAAAATTTAGAGCAAGCAAAAAATAAATAAATAAATAAAAATACTAAAGCCGGGCAGTGGAAACAGGTTTTGCAAAAACAACATCAAGGTAAAAAAAGGGTAAAAAACAGCAGAAGAACTGAGATTATACATCAGGTTTATACGTCAGGCTTATGTCTCATCATGAGACTTTATACGAAATACAGAAATGAAAGGACTGAAGATAAAGACAAATGCTGTAATGTGCTAAATAGGTCGGGGATATAGGTCATTCTGTACCACACTGTGTTTGCCAACACGGGCCTGTTAGCAGCCACTGGATGCAAGCCAAAGCTCCATCAGTTGCACTAGAACACTAATAATATCAGTCACCCAGCCAAGTCTATTCTCTCTCTCTCTCTCTCTCTCTCCCCCCCATTGTCTCCCTTCACTTATTTCCTCATTCTTTCCCTTCCTATTCGCTCTCTCACTCACTGGTTTTTGTTCAAAAAGGAGAAAAGGACAAAAATCCAGAGGCCAAAAATGACATTAAACCTCCTGAAAGGCTCCACAGAGATTATTGTTTGAAAATACCAGCTCTCCCAGAGCCCCCTTTCCTTTCCCTGAGATCTCTCTCTCTCTCCCCTTCCCTTCCTCTCATTTTCTTTCAGCTGAGAGCTGCTGACAGCCCAGACACAATAATCCAGCTCTGCTGTGGAAGCGCCACGGTGGCAGCGGTGCTGTGCAAAAGGTTTCCCACGTATGGCGCGAGGGCAAAGCGCGGTGTCACGCCGTGGCGGCGGCACAGAGCAGCACCGCTACAGGCAAAAGGGGGCCAGCCACCGGTTACAACAGGGCGCCACACTGTGCCGACTTGACATCTCCGGTTGGAACTGTTGTCACCTTTTCCATTAGTCAGCTCCTCGGCTGGAGCAGAAACAGAGAGGAGGGGAAAGCCTTGCTGTCAAAGGGCTCCTTCACTTCTGATTTTATCTCCACCAAGCACAGAGGAGGCACCGAACAAAGGTGTGTACCTGGTAACGCATTAAGCCAGTAACTTGACTGTATTGGTTAAAAACAAAACAAAACAAAAGCACAACTGTGAAATAGTAACCTAATAAATAATTTAGACTCCTTTATCATATCCTTGAGCAGAAGTGATAAACAAGCGTCTCTCCTCATTCTTTCCTACCCTCCCTTCGTCTTTTTACCCCACTATAAAAAGCTTTCCTCGGGTTACTGTTAAAAATCCCGTGGAATAACAGAATGTGCCCTCTCCACTCTAAGTGCTGCATGGCTGCATATTTCCCTATCAACCCACCCCCTTTCCCCAATCTGAATGTACATCCGGGCTGGCAGGGCTTTTGAAAAAGATGACTAGGAATGAGGAATAGACAAAGACATGTATGTGTCTGGTTTCACCCGAAGGCCTTTATCTCAGTTTCTGTCCCGGTGCCTCGTCTCTGGGTATGAAAACATTCAGAAACCAAACGCCAACTTAACCCTACCAGGGCTCCTGGAAAATTAACTAGCAGTGACATGTTTATTTTTTTTTCGCAGGACAATGAGCGATCCTCAGCATCCGACACGACCACTTTGTTATTGTGTTATGTATTGCAACTAGCTCTCTCGCAAACAATGGCCCAGATAAGACACTAAAGGTCGCACCAGAGTTCAGACAATATGACTCTCTGACATGAAGAGGTGGCTTGATATCAGAGTGCCTCCTTTAAACACACAGTGGCTTCATTCATAACAAACAGGATCCAGTTGTTTCAGGCTCTCATTCACCTCTCTTAACCTAAGCATGTTTGGAACTGCTCGGCTACAGGGCGTCTCTCAGTTCACACAATGCTAATATCACAAACAGGGTTACAGGGAACAAGCGGCCCGGTAACCCGAGCCCGTCTGCCTCCTTCAGTCGAACACGCTGTCCTATCCATCACTATCTCCCGCACTACACTCTTCATTCCCACCGCCGCCGCACTGTTGCCAGTCTATTTCATCCCGGTCCCAGGTGGGCCTTTAAGAGTCAAATGTCAGAGGCCGGGCTCCAGCCAGACACGTAATGAATATGAAATGATTCAGAGGGGTTGTGGGAAAGAGAAGTGAGTGGCGTCCAGACAGACCGAGCTCCTCTGTCACTAAGTGGGACCAGATTGAGCCAGGCTGAGCTGGGCTGGGCCAGGACGACGTGAGGGAAAACCAAAGGGGAGACGGTACAAAATATAGATATCTAAAGTTACTTTCATAAATCAAGATATTTAGACATCCTCCAAACTTGCCCCTGTGTGCACCCTGGGGGCCTGTTAAAGATACCAACACCAGGTTTTATGAAAGCCAGCTAAATAAGGACTCCAGCTATTAACCGCAATGAGATCATTTGAAACACTCAGGCATCTCTTCTATCTTAGGAGCTAACTTGTTAAAAGCAGTTGTAGCAGAGGGGGCTTTGTTTTGGTGAGCACAAGTAAATAAGGGAAAGTTCGAGTGTCTTCTTTCTTGCATGAAACACAAACATGAGCTGGTGCAGAGCGTTCCCCCCCTGCACCTTAGTTAACAGCGCTGACTGAGACGGCAGCAACATGGTGCTATTTTTTGCCCAGACGGCAGCAGAACTGCCAGGCTCTTGTATTTTTAGCATACTAACCTCTACCCTATTTTCTCGACTGTCCCACTCTGTGTGTGTGTGTATGTGAACTACTTGGAGGTGTACAGAGTTGTCATCCATGTGATGTTAACACAGATCCCCAAAGGGAGACTAGGGATGAATGTTTTGGCGGAAGCAGTAGCAGCATCCTTGTGCTTTGGCCTAGAGCTAGTGGCCTGAGAGGGAGTGTGGCAGACTGCATAGGAGAGGCAGAGGCAGGCAGTGGAGCTCAGCAACTGATGAAACAAGGCAACATTCCATGTAATCACTCTATATATAGCGGATGCCGGCGAAAGGGGGGGTTGGAGGGCAGGAAATCTTGTAAAATATGAGGAAAAATTAGGGCAGACGAGCATTAAAGATTAATTGTGACACTGACTGCCCGGCTCAGGCTTGCCATGCAGAGAAGGCAACCATGGAGATGGGAAACGGAGAGGCAGAGAGAGAAAGGAGTCACTTTGGGAATGAAAATGCCACGCAGATGAATTCTGGGGTGATGAATATCCCCGGTTCAATACCCCAGATTAATTTATGTGTGTTCCATTATGAGAGGGTGGGGATGAAACATGGAGATAGGGCGGAGAGATGGGAAGGGGAGCGAGAGAGAGAGTGTGTGCTGGTGAGCTAGCCATGCAGAGCCCATTGTGAACAAGCCATCTGTATAGATAAGTAAAAAAGTGATTACAACAGGCCCAGCTCAATTTCTGACAGTTGACGCTTGACTGCCCCCGTAGAGCCGAATTGATTTAAATGAAGAAGCTATGAATATTTTAGAGGGTGGAACCCCCTTTAACCTGAACTGTTTCGATCTCTCTCCCACCCCTGTGTGTGTGTGTTTGAGAGAGTGTATATAGCAGGAAAGACTGTTATTAATGATAGTGAAATGATGGCCCTATGTCACAATGTCTGCAATCAGCTGCCTTCTTTAAGCCCGGATGAATCAATGACACTGCCGGGATCTTTTGTCTGCCCTGCGTTGCTCATCAAAGGGGGCTTTGCAGTGAACACCAACCCTTGTTAAGGGATTTAGCGTCAAATCAAATTGGTGTACAGTACACTCTGACTGATGCCTCCGGCTAATTCTCTCCACAAACAAGCTGGGGCCCATCAGTAGGTCTGTGCGTGTGTTCACAAAAATAAAAACTGCCTAGACAAAAAAATATGCCGTCTTTCTGACACACTCAATATGGAATGACGCTGCAATATGCCACCCCCAGGAGAAAAGAAAAGTTGCCAGTCAGCTATAGCATTGTTGTGGCCAACAGCCAGTTGCTCCGCCACTGTTCAAGGTGACGGGCCACACCCAATCATTACGTCTTAAAAAAAATAAATAATAAAAATAAAAACTGAAACCACAGGCACTATCCAATAAAAAAAAAGTTTCTATGTTGCTCCCGGTAACCTTGTGGCACGGTTACCATCCCATTCCGAAAGCATCTCCATTTAGGAAACGATCAAATCCGCATTAAAAAAGGGCATCGCAGCAACAGCTTTCAAGGTTGGTGGCATGGTGGCATCCTGGGAGCGAGTGATGGCAGGTTGTGAAATGCTGCCCTGCGGCCTTTCCCAGGAGAGCGGCGGCAGCAGTGTTGAACTCCCTTCACCCCTTTGTCATTACAAACATACCTTGATGACAAAATGTGTTATTGATGTTCACCTGAAGGTGAAAGCAGGCGTGTTTCTGTGGACATACTGATCTCTCACTCACACACACACACACACACACATCCAGGTCCAGGCTACTAAATCACTGTCGCCATTGGCTGAAAAGGGTTAGGCAGACGTGGCGCAATAAGGAGCCTGCCTGACGCTTCCCTGCCCTGGAAGAACAGGGGACCTTGCCTCAATGCTGTACATCCATCTTGCCAGTTCCATCAAGTTGGGATCAACAAAGCCTCGGGAGCAGAGGCCTGTTCCCCTCATCAGCCTGTCCATGAAAGCACCGAGGTACATGTACGTTCAAGTGCCCGCAGAAAATATTATAAGGCTCATGGACTTGGCACTGACTGATTAAGGGCAAAAACTGCAGTTCAGGAATATTAAACCCCAGGATTTGCATTACTGCTTTATGTTAAAGTCACAAGCTGTGTTTTATTAAAATTGTAAGCAGCTTTGCCAATAAATCCTGAGTGGATTGATCAAGAAAATAAAATTTGGTACTTGATGTTCGGCCTTCATGGATGACCTTTTCTCCAGCTGTTTACGGCAGCAGTCTTCCTCCAATGTCAGAAACCAACAGTGCGCCGGCCAATTCTGTTTGGGGACGGGATGGGCCTCTCTCTGTTTACGCTCTATTGTTCGTGTTTTTCCCCAAGACTCAGCACACACTTGCCAAAGAAAATCAGCATATATAAATAAAAGGGGGGGAGGAAGTGATATTCGCGGTTCTTTCGCAAGGCCAACACCAATCTGCTGGCCTGCACAAAGTCCAAACACATCACCCACGGTGTTCCGTGTTGCTGCCTATCAGCACAAACAATTAGGGGCGCTCTCGCTGTGCCGTCTGATGCCGCAGCCTCTCAGAAAGCCAAAAGAAAAACCACATGGGTTTGCGTTTCACCAGCAAAACTCAAACTGTCTTGCTTTTTTTCTTAAAAATAAAAATAAAAAAAGATCCACTCCAACCAACCTCCCCCTTCATCACTGCCCAAAATTGCTCCTGCTCTTACAGCCCGTCGCACCGAAAAAACAATAAAATACCATCTGTTTTTTCTTGGGCCTCGTCTCCTGCTAGGCAAAAGGAATTCCGCACTTAAATACCACCTCAGTCAGATTAAGCCCCCCCCCCCCCCCCCCCAGACACACAGCGTTCGTGTCCAACAGCCCACTTGTCAGGCCCTGCCCTCAGAAGACAAACTAGCTAACGCTCACCCTTCTCTCTGCCTCGTCTACTCTCTATGGAAATCCCCGGTGACCGCTTTCTTTCGTACTGCGGACAGCCTGAGAAAAAAAAACAAAGAGCAAGAAGCCCATGCACTGGTGAGCATTTGAGCCCACCCCATGCAATCCCTTTCTTTCATACCAACATTTTTTGTGTGTGTGTGTGTGTGACAGTCATGTGAATAAGGCCATGCACATTCTTTCATGCATGAGCCCGCAATTGCTGTAAGGATTCTGACAGGCACTCTGTGAAAAATCAAGCACATTTAATCTGCATGGCCAGAGACTTTTCACCATAAAGATTCGGCCTTTCTGCTCTGAATATAACCAGATTGTAAGCGACAACGTTGACACCGCCTGTCACGGGGCAAACCTGCGCTAACAGCAGCCGGATGCAGTCAAATAACTAAAGTGGCAGCATCTTTAAAAGAACAATGTGATCAGGGATGGAGCGTCCATATGATCTGGATTGGTGCCCAGCCACTTAGCTGGTCTAGGAGGCCATTTACTTTAGCAAAGATGTCATTGAGTGCACACTCTTAAAGCCAGAGAGCTTGTCTGTAAAGCCTGTAATGAATAGTTAGATCCAATGTGCAGAGGTTGAAAAAACAAGAGGACCAAAAAGAAAACGCACTGAGGGGGTAAAAAGAAAAATGTTTAGCTCCACCAGCAATCTGTTTCTAAAACCACGTGCAGAGCATAACATACCATGAGACTACTGTGTGTGAAGTTTGTATTTTTAAAAAGTCCAGAAAAAGGGATTGTCTGGTGCTTTTGAGCCCGACTCGTTGGGATTCCTGCTTAAGAACTCCAGGTGAAAAAAAGAAATATTGCTGTGTTTCGTTCGTTCTGTTTCCGACCCCTATGATCCAATAAGCCTCCGAGCCACATGATGACACTAACGGATGTTGTGCCTCTCTACTCAAACCCCCCTGGTTGTGCACTAAATGTTTTATTACATTCAAGCAGTAAGGCAAAGAGCAGCTATGCTACCCCCAGCCCCCCCACCCACCCCCACCCCCCCCACACACACACGCTCTCCCCCCCGCACCTCCGTTGAGCAACACAATGTGGAGTCGAGTAAGGGATCAGAGGTCTTTTCCTGGGCCAAACCCCCAAAGTCTCCCTCAGACGAGCTCACATGGTTTGAATCAATGCCGCCGCTAGAACTGTTTAGCGGGCCAGTTCGATAAATACTATCAAGCTCGCTGGATATCTGCTTTGAAAAAATGGACGAGGCTTGTCCTCTCGGTTGAGAGGAATTTCTGACCTCATCTGACTTGGATAAACAAGCAGTGAAAAGGAGAGAGAGAGAGAGAGAGAGAGAGAGAGAGAGAGAGAGAGAGAGAGAGAGAGAGAGAGAGAGAGAGAGAGAGAGAGAGAGAGAGAGAGAGAGAGAGAG
>JAVQJL010061213.1:0-10973 GCA_036024295.1 Nannoperca obscura | reverse complement strand
GGACCAGGACTTGTCTCAGTCTCGTGGGTGTTTGGACCAGGACTTGTCTCAGTCTCGTGGGTGTTTGGACCAGGACTTGTCTCAGTCTCGTGGGTGTTTGGACCAGGAGTAGAAAGATGGTAAATTCCACCTGTTGGCAGCTTTTGCTTCATGTTTCTACTCGTCCCAGAGGGAGAAGAAGATCCAGACACACACACTGCAGATCTATCATGTTTCTCTCTCTCTAACTTTCTCTGACTTTCACTGTGACTTTCTCCCTTCGTCCTCTCTGACCGCCTGTCTGTCTGTCTGTCTGTCTGTCTGTCTGTCTCTCGGATGTCAGTCATACTGTCTCGCTTTGCGGTGCATCTTAACCCTAATGAAGAACTCTGCAGGATCAAGCAGCCACTGTATTATTCATGGTGATTCCCACCACCGTGCACACACACACACACACACACACACACACACACACTGACACCAATGTTCCCTCTGACAGTTCCTCATTACATGTTGGTGAGCAGCCCATTGGGTAAACCATGTCTGAATTCTTCTGTCTTCCTCCCACCTTTTGTATTTCCTCCTCACCTCCCTGAGGGTGGCTCCAACTTCATAAACTTCCTGGAAGGTTTCTTTTCTTTTCTCCGGGTTAGCAAACGTTTTAAAGTTAGATCTCACAGGAGGACATCCGCCGCATCCAAGCAGCAACACACATTAACACAGTTTTGACCATTAAGGGGCAGAAAGTCTCCAAAAACCTAATTAACAAACTCACAAAGACACAGGCTTGATACTGACGAGAGCTGTGAGACTCACCCAGCCACACATGGCTAATAGTTGTGTCAAGCTGGTTTTAATTCCTGCATAGGTAATATTAGGCAAACAAGTCCTTCAAACTAACCAATTAAATATGAAAGGTGTAACTGCCTTCCAAAATGACCCATTTCAGGACAGAACACATGTTATTTATGTACCTTGTTCTTGCAGGAGACATTTACTTCTTCACTCTGTAACAGGCTGTGATAAATGAGCCTGGTATGTAGAGCAATGCCTGCTGTGTGGTTGCATTTAATTACACTCTAACTGGGTTATATTTGGAGTGATGGTCATTACCATAGTGGCATCAAAGGATGTGTAGTCACAGACGTTCACAGTGAAAGATGCCTCTATACTTGCATGATTTTCCCATACCTGTAACAGTGCACCCAGATTGATTTATCATGGGTTGAGATCAAGAGTCGAGCACAATGCTAGAATTAGTGGTATTATGCAAAACCAATTTATATATATTGCACATACACTATCTCATAAAGTAAGAATATGGTTTCGTTTGCATCATGCAGAGTATTTTATAAAAGCCACAACCATTTGCTTCGTAGAGCAGAGGGACTAATTATTTCATCTCCTGGAGGATTAAAGCACAGAAACACATACATCACAACTTGCTCTAAATCTGACAGGATAGAAGGATTTGTCTGGATGAGCCACCTTTAACGCTCCAGCCGGCCACTGGTGTACAGTTACATATCAACCACAAACTGGGTGAGTCGATATATACAATAACATAGCATAGCACATAGCATATTCATATTCTCTCCATATTACAATCATTAACATTTACTGAAAAAGGACAAATGATCAAACATTGGAAAGTTCTTTGTCTCGAAAGTTTGAAAAAGATAGCAAGATTAGTGTTTTCTATACTTTCATTAGTAATTTACACATTTTGAATCCTTTGTTTTCTTGTAGCAGCTTTGATTTGAGCAATAATATCCCCACATCCCCAACGTCTAGTGTTGTGCTAATGAACAGCTATTGTTCCTGGATGAAGAAACAACTAAGCCGAGTGTTGTAGGTGAGGTTAAGAAAGTCTTCCTGTGCAAGAGCTGCAGAGATAGTTTAGCTCCATTTACAAAAATAACATCTTGATATTTCTTTAAATATTGTGAAAAGCTGCTCCTAGCTACCACGACTGCAAGTATGGATACGTTTCTCGTTATTGGTTGCAGCAAAATAAGCCCTAACCCCACCCTGAACTCAAGTCAGACTGAATAACAAAGTAATCGGATTAACAGGCCATTGAGTCATTACAATCTCATGCATGTAAGAGGTAAATGCCCATTAGATTTTCAGATTTCTTGAGAAGAATAGCAAATATTCCGCCTCCGTAATGTTCTGGCACCAACTCGTACAGACTAATAAGATTATATCTAAAGATATCTCAGCTCTGAAGACTTAATGGACTCTTTCAGGAAGCAACATTGCACATTAAGCATAAAAAACAGCTATTGAGCAGCTTCAGATGGTTCTATTTTTAGCTCTTCCTCAACTAAGCTTTAAGTGTTAGAGTTTTGAATGAAGAATTTAAGGGAAGACATTCAGGATTTAAAGCCTCATACAGAGCAACTGAAAGCTAAACTAATGGGGGGGAACAGGAGACGAAGGGGAACATTTGTCAACATTTGTCATAAACTTATCTTAAGCATTTGATATCACTGATCTCAATGTTTTTCTGGAAAAATATAATAGATAAAAGTTCCATTAATTGGTAGAAGTAAGAAAAGGGTTCTAGTGGTACTTCATCAAAGTCAGCAGGGGTTCCACAGGGGTCTATTCTTGCTCCACTTCTGTTCACAATATGTATAAATAATATCATCTCAACATGGTAATATTCATTTTTATGCAGATGAACCCATCTATTGCTATTTTCAACATTACTGAAGATTATTTTTTTATCTAATTATTTTTAAATCCACATTGATCTTTGTGAAGGACTTTGTAACATGTTTATGAAAAGTTATTATAATTATTCTTTTTCTTGCATGCATGCCACTCCCACAGCCTTACAGTTGTGAGAAAACTCCTTACTCACTGTTGTATCTTATGAGAAGAGATGGGATGATTTTAATTAAGATGGGATGAGTAAAGTTAAAATCTCTCGTTCATCAGCCTGAAGCTGCCCGAGGTCCTCCACTCTTTCTGGGCACTGCTGTAGTTCAAAGTGTGCCATAACACAGTTTCAACACAAGCCATCACCTTGCTTTGTGGCACCTCCAGTGATGTGAACACAGCGTTATCTTGGGAGGCAGGTACGCCGCCTCTCTAATCACAGTAACTGGAGCTAACTGAGGACCGTGTGAGGTAACCATGGCGACCAGGGAGAGGAGGCGGGGTGATGGAGCTTTCGGGGGGTCAGCAGGAGCACATTTGGCTGAGATTGAAAGTGAAAAGAGGTGGTGACGTTGTCAGGTGTGCTGTAGCTCATTGCGACATGGCACCAAACACCTCTTGGTCTAGCAAGTGATGGTAAACACAAATTACTGATCCTGTTATTGACCATTTGCTAGAGTGGTTACACTTTACTCTCCAGACGCATGTAAGAGTAAAGTTTAAAATTAAAAAAACAC
Organism: Nannoperca obscura; assembly: GCA_036024295.1. Taxonomy (NCBI): domain Eukaryota; kingdom Metazoa; phylum Chordata; class Actinopteri; order Centrarchiformes; family Percichthyidae; genus Nannoperca; species Nannoperca obscura. Next base: position 7,587 of record JAVQJL010061213.1, on the reverse strand, counting down.
ATGATTTACACATGAGCACACTCTGACCATGAAGTGTCCTTCAGATGGAGTTTATAATCCCTCTGACGTGTTCAAGGCCTCCTTGTTTCTGTAAAACCTCTGTAGGGAGGCGTCCAGGAGGCACCTGAGGTGACATGCAGTAAACAAAGACCCCAGGCTTCCAAACATCTCTTTGTCACCAATGCAAACATCGAGGTGTGTCTCCAGGTGCTGGATCAGCCTGCCCAAGGTCCGAGGCTCCTGGGTTTGAAGATACTGAGTTCTGTGTGGAGTTTGCATGTTCTCCCCACGCCTGTGAGGTCATTCTGTCTCTTTTTCTCTTCTTTATCTTCTTTGTAAAGCTCATTGTGTTTCCTCCCTCAGCTTCTGGTGAATCTCTTGCTTACATGCAGTCGTCACTTTGTTTCCTCCTCCATGTCTACAAAGTCTCTCAGCTCAGCCTGCATCACGGTGACCACTGGCTGATTTCATTTAATTTAGCTGCTCTCAAAGGACATTGTGACCTTTTCTACCATCGACGCTGTTCTGACCTTTTACTAGAAAGAGGGCACTCCCCCTGTAGAGGAGGTCCAGACAGAAAGGCGGGGGGGTTGTGATTATGTAGGTGGTGAACAGGAGCTTACATTCATCAGGTGGACACGTACACAACCCCGCTGGGATGCCCAGGTTGTTCTGTGTGAGTACATTCACTCATGTGTTAGTCATTACAACTTCATAACAAGTGAACCCAGTCAGAGTAATTCAAATAACGCAGCTTTAAAATGAATAGAAACTGGTTTGGATCAGCATCTAGTGGCCTGTTGACTTCAGTATTCAGATCTGTTTAGAAGCACCACGCATCAACACATCTCATCAACAACAACAACAACTGTTTGTACATTTTGTACGTCTATTCATGATCTCCAGAGGATGCTTCCTAATCTTTCTGGTGACCCCTGACGACGCTGTTTATACCACTGAAGCACAGTTCAAAACAATTCTTAAGGTGGCGCCTGAAGTTATTCATCCAATCTTGTGGATACAAATATATTTCCTGTATCTGCTAATATGTCTCATTCAAATCTGGTTCTAATACTCTTTTAGTTCATATATTGATATAATTCATATATATACATATTCAGTATTAGTATTTAGTAGTATTTCATTAGTGTTTAATATTAATATTAGAAGTTATTTTGTTTGTATGTACAGAACATTGCAGCCTCCTGGGTTTTTACAGTGGGTCCTGTTACTGTTTCTATGATTTTGTGATGTAGTTTGAAGGAGTACTCTACTGTGATGGTGCACAGCTGCAGGAGAGTGCAGTGGTGAGATAATGTACTGACGTGGTTATATAACTTTATGGAGGTCACTTGGGTGCCGGCACTTTGGGTTTGTTGGCACTGAACCAACGCTGAGCGTCCTGGACTCACAGACTTCCCAATTAAGTCTTGTTCCCTGTCGCCTGGAGAGCCAGACTTCTCTAAGTAGCAGATCTCCGCCTGAATTCATTTCGGACCTTAGCGAGGCATTCACCAGGGCAGTGCAAGGGCGGATGATGGAGGGGGGGGGGGGGGTGCAGGGGTGTTGTTGGTGGAGGAGCCTGCTCACAAATAAAACTCCAGTAGCCCACCACCCTGCCGAGGCCGTGGCAATTAAGACTGCGACACAGAGTGCGGACGGAGCCCTCCGTGAGTTCTGTCTCGTCAATTTGCAGTGATGTTTGGATCATTGCACACACTGCAGGTCACATATTACGCTGCCAATTAACTAACGGAGACAGAAAAAGCTCTGTGGAAAAGAAAACAGGCTTGGCAAGGACGGTTTTTCTTTTTGTTTGGTATCCAGATTATTAAACTCATTACAGTTTATTTTTAGTCACATCATCCTACTGCTCTGGCAGAGCGCTTTGCTAACTTCACTTTGTTTAACGGCACTTTTAGGCTTGTTGATCTACGAATCAAGTCTTTGTTTCCAATCATACCGACAGTTAGAAGATTTTTTAAATTACAACCACTAAATGATTTGATCAATGATGTGTGGATCCCTAAGACAACACAGGGACTAGAGGCAGTAATGATACACAAGTTAGTTTACGGATAACTGTTACCAGTCTAGTATAGAAGGAAAGTTAGGAACCTCTAAACAGACTGTGCAGTGAAAGTAGATTTCAGGCACTAGATCAGCACAGCAGGGAGTGAAGATTATAATTCCTCCACTAGTGTAAGGCAGACTCCTACAGGTGGATGCAGGGGCGGAGGTGGAGTGCTACAGGAGTGCTACATGCTAACAGCAGCAGCAGTGGAGGCAGTAGCAGTGTTTTTCAGCACTCACAGGTTAAGTACACGTCCATGATCCGATATACTGTGTTGCAGAGGTAACACATGTTGTGTGCTACAACATTTTGTGTGGTCCTGCACCAAAACACAAGCTGGCAACTGAAAAACGTGCAAACCTGAAGAAACGTGTTTAATGACTTACTGCTACTGTGACTTTGTTCCTGCTCAGGCTCAGCACCTTGGCAGATCAGTGAGTTTGCTAATTTATACAATTCAGTTTGAATTACAACAGAATTTTATGGAATTTAGAGGAAAAATTGGATGGAGAGATGAGGATCGTAAACTTTGCAGAAAGAGCTGCAGGGGAGGGAACTTGGTCAGAGTGAGCTAAATCTAAATAACTGGATAATCAGATAGTTCATAATCAGTAGTTAACAGTTTCCTGCCAGGGATCCTGCAGAAACAGGATCAGAAGGCAAACACTTAACATCCCGACAGCAGCTGGAGGAATGATCTTACTAACTATAAATGCACTGGTGTTGTTTCTGCAAAAGCATAATGTGATATGAAGTCAATGACACTGTCCTGTTGATAGAACATATTGCTCTCTGTCGCGTTCACAATCCTAAAGTTTGCATGTGAAAACGCATGTTTCAGCGTCACGTCATACTTCACATGTGATATTCACGCATGCCTGGCGAAGAAAAAGGAGGACATACAACAAAATGTGTCATCGGGGAAGTTTCAGAACTACTGAAGGGCGTGCAGAGAGATCTCCAGCAGACAGCTGTGCAGGAACGTGGTTGTGAAGAACAAACTGAAGTGAAGAGATCGATCACCCGCAGTGGGTTATTACTCATAAGTGAATCCAGCATAGAAACAACAGGGAAGCTGCAACTTCCTCGCAGACGGTGTGGAGGCATTTGATTCATCTTTCTGATGATCTGAACTGTGCCGGGTGGAAGAACACAATGCCTGCTCTGCTGTTCACTTCCACTGACTCTGGAAATATTAGTTTAAATTCACAGAAAAGAGCTACATGCTAACTTCCAGACTGCGGAGGGGACTTGAAACACTTATTTTATTTTGCCAAACGTAGAAATGGCTTAACAATCATAACAAGTGTTCACGGTTGGGCCACATCGTGACATGCAAAGGTTTGGGGTGAGTTCTACATAATGCATCTGGAAGTTTGCACAAGAAGAGGAATCAACTAATTAAACAATTACATTTAAGAATCTACGTGTCCTGAAGTGAAATGTTCTACTAGTAAAAGAAGCCCGTGAGGAGGTGTGCTTGTTTTTTACATGTCTTGTAGATAAATGTAGAGGAGCAGAGGTGGAGGCTGCATGTTTTACTGTACACACCACTGGGGCGGGGGGGGATTTTGATGAAAATTGTGGGAATAATGCTCCTCATCGTCATCACCGTCGCAGCTGGTGTACCACACAGGAGCATTATGGGTCAGAATGAGGTGCTGTCTCAGGACATGTACAGTGTTAGCATGCTGAAGTGTGTGCTTCCACTTCCCTCCCTGCGGTGACACTTATCATTTTGTCTCTTTCTCCCCTCGAGTGCAACACAGCTTCCCACTGCGATAGACCTTCAGTAATGACGGCAGTCGGTGTGATTGCTTAGCTCTTATTTTATCATTATTGGTATCAGCAGGAGGCCGGTCCCAGAGGAGGATCATCAGCTCTCCAGATGATATGAAACCCCATCAATCTTAAAGTGGATTCTCACTGATACAGGTCCATGACGAGGAGCGAGACTGTGTAACTCCTAGTTTAATAACACACACTCTTATCCACTTCAGCATGTGTGTTAGCTCGGTGCCTGAGAAGCACTGACGTCTATAGATCTGGTTTTACCTGTTTCTGACTCAAACGTCCTTTTTCTCTTGATTATTTTGCACTAATCTGCCTTGAAACTAAATAAATGATTCCTTGTGTTCTAGTCTTTTCTTGTCCGTCAGTGTAGCTGCAGAGATTAGCATGATGAAAGACTCATGCTGCCAAAAACAACTGTAAAAAAAAACAGGTAGAAAGGATATGGATAACAAAGCGATACATAAATGAACAGGTAAAATATGATGTGATGTGTGACGTGAAGTCAGCTGCTGATTGCTACAAAACAGACATCAGTAGGATTCTCTGTGTGTTGTGTAAGAGGAGGAACAAAGAGTTGAAGAGGCAGATTCTTCTGTCAGTGCTTTTCCACTTCAACGGAGTCTAAAAGAAAGTGCATGAGGTTATCGTCTGTCTGTCAGAGAGGGAGTTCTCTAAAACTCTCTTTAAGGAGCGCAGAAAACCTGCTGGAGCAAGTCTTTCATGGAGTTTTCTTCAAACTGCAGTATAAATGAATGTGGGATGAACCTCGGAACTAACTCTGCCTCCAGCCCCCAGACACAGCCCCCCACCACGGGGCCTTTAGCTGCTGGAAGAAGGTGCCATTTGTATCCATCCATCATAATACTGCACATTCCTTCGTCTTCATCTTCCTCCAGACAGATTTTATTTCTCATTTAGGGATTTCTAAATGCTTGAAAGGCTCGTCTTTGAGGCTGCGCAGGCTGTCTGGGAGTCTGCAGCGTGCCACCTGTCAAGGATTGTGTTGGTGTGTCAACAGAGCTGCTGTCGGCAGCCAGAGTCCCGCCTCTACATCTCCCAACTTCCATCTCTATTCACCAACTTCCCTCCAGAGTCGCTGTGAACAGTCGCCGTGGGAACAGACGGACTGCTGCCAGGAGAGACGAGCGGCACCGAGCCAAACCAAAGCACGTTCAGTGGGAAAACTACAACGCTCAGCAGAGGGTGGAGGAGAGGCGTGGATTAGTGTTCTCCACGTCGTAACACAGTGTGCAGAGCTGAGGGTAACGGAGTACTGCAGGGTGACAACCGGGTCTTTGCCAGGTTGTTTAAGAAGTACAGTAGCCTTCTAGGTTTATAGTATACTAACTTTTGTTCAAATGATTACATGTGAGGGTTTTTATTTTCTGTGTCCTATAAGACCTTGATTGACATTTCCCCTTTGAACCGTGATGAGGAGGCGTGTTCGATGACGGGCTGCAGATACACACTCGTGTCCTTTTGCTATTCTTGTGAGATCTGTGTGACTGAATGTTAACCAACATCGACACCAAGAAGAAATGCTGTGTGGGGGCAGAGACACGAGTTCAGATCTTAAACCAAAGTGAAAGTGGCTCAGGTGACGTCACAGCGAGCGACCTGCCTGCAGTCACAGTCGGAGGAAACGACCTCCCGACCGTCAGACACAAGGCTGCTGAGATTCACACACACTACTACACTGCTACCTCCAAGAAGACATTTAAAGAAGGATGTTATCAAATAAAGCGTGGTTTATTACTGACTGCAGCATAAATTAGAATAATTATTCTATAATACCAATACGTTTAGATTAGTTACTGAACTCAGGCTCCTGTGTTTCTGATCGCAGCTTGTCAGGAGCTTAAACAACAACATGAACCTTAGTGTCTGTTGCTGGCTTGTGTGTGTGTGTGTGTGTGTGTGTGTGTGTGTGTGTGTGTGTGTGTGTGTGTGTGTGTGTGTGAGTAAGAGAGAGAGACTCAGGAGCTGTCCACTGACTGTGGTGCTGAAAACACTGTGATTTGCACACTGTTTTTATGTTGCCATCATTTAGTTGTTTTTGAATAATGGATCATTTCTAAATTTCTAAAATAGAGTTTTACATGTTTAACAGAAGAAATAAATCAGAGACAGAAAAGTCTCACTGATACTGTTATCTGTATATCTTTCTATAATAATCAACACCACATGCTTCAGAAGATTTTTATTGACTGATTTCTGAATGTAGCTGCACTGTAGAGACACCTGAACACACACACACACACACACACACACACACAGGTGCATCATTCAGAGTAGCTGGCATGTTTGTGTTCTGCCCTCTTCTCTCTAACACCATTATTTTGGAGGTTAACGAAGAAAACGTTGGAAAAAAGACACAGAGGGATCTATGGTCACATTAAAATGTTATAAATTCACCTAAAAAAGGAAATTACTGACTACATGAATGTAAAATATCCTGCTTGGAAGACACAGAACGACAGCTGAAGTAAACACACGGTTGGTATTTTACAGGGTTGATAGGTTTGTTATTTCAGAATAAACTGAGACGCGTTCAGCTGGCACAATTTCACTGGATTACTTCCAGTTTACTGCTGTCGTAACGTAGTAAGTCTGGAATAGTGTGTGCACAGCGGGTCAGCTGAGTGTCTCAATGTTTTCTATAGATGTTCAGGCACACAACTGAACATGTGTGTAATAAAAAAATAATCAAGTTATCAATTTCTCATCTGCACATCTGCTTCACTTGTGATACACTCTGCTTACATGTGTAGAGAGCTGCTTCGCGTGCACTCCAGAACATGCACATGCCTTTAGAATAAGATTTGCAGCATGTCATATGTGCAATAGGTAAAAAGAATAGTTTTCAAAGACTAAAGATCATTTAAAAAGAACTAAAGCAACAGATCATCAGGGGAACACATCACCAACAAAACATATTTGCTTTTGGCTTTTATCGTTTCAGGTGAAGACGCTGACGTGGTTCAAAGAGAGCTGGCGTCACGGTGTAGGACAGTGTAGGGGACCGTGTGGGAGACAGTGTAGGAGACATAGTAGGGGACAGTGTAGGGGACAGTGTAGGAGACATAGTAGGGGACAGTGTAGGGGACAGTGTAGGAGACATAGTAGGGGACAGAGTAGGGGACCGTGTGGGAGACAGTGTAGGAGACATAGTAGGGGACAGTGTAGGGGACATAGTAGGGGACAATGTAGGGGACAGTGTAGGAGACATAGTAGGGGACAGTGTAGGGGACAGAGTAGGGGACCGTGTAGGGGACAGTGTAGGAGACATAGTAGGGGACAGTGTAGGGGACAGTGTAGGGGACAGAGTAGGAGACAGTGTAGGAGACATAGTAGGGGACAGTGTAGGAGACAGTGTAGGGGAAAGAGTAGGAGACAGTGTAGGGGACAGAGTAGGAGACAGTGTAGGAGACAGTGTAGGAGACAGAGTAGGAGACAGTGTAGGGGACAGTGTAGGGGACAGTGTAGGAGACAGTGTAGGGGACAGTGTAGGAGACAGAGTAGGAGACAGTGTAGGGGACCGTGTGGGAGACAGTGTAGGAGACAGTGTAGGGGACAGTGTAGGGGACAGTGTAGGGGACAGAGTAGGAGACAGTGTAGGGGACAGTGTAGGGGATCGTGTGGGAGACAGTGTAGAAGACATAGTAGGGGACAGTGTAGGGGACAGAGTAGGAGACAGTGTAGGAGACATAGTAGGGGAC
>JAVQJL010061207.1:0-12833 GCA_036024295.1 Nannoperca obscura | reverse complement strand
AGAGATAGAGAGAGAGAGAGAGAGAGAGAGAGACAGAGAGAGAGAGAGAGAGAGAGAGAGAGAGAGAGAGAGAGAGAGAGAGAGAGAGAGAGAGAGAGAGTTGTTTGCCCCATCAGTCTGTGCTGCACATAAAAGTGATGTCGAGACAAAGTGATGACACAAAATCTTTGGTCTGTATGAACTTGGAGTCCACCTGAACTGGACGGAGGTGATGGGTGTGAAGGCACACATTTAGACATTCACCCTGAATTTAACATCATGGTGCCCCCCCCACACCTTTTGTGTGATACTGTGTCACACTTTTGTTTAAAAATAATTAAGAAACATGAAGACCAGTCCTTTCTGGTGAGTGCAGGGTGTTTGTATTACCACCTTGTGGAGACATTAAAGAAAAGGAGGTAGAGGAAGTGTTAAACGGTGATGAAACAAAATTAGTAAAAAAGCTGAAATCATGGTGGAGAATTTATAGTAACCCCTGTGACTGTGGAGACACTCCCTGAGAAGAAACACGTCCAGCCAAAGGTTTCTCCCCCCACTTGAACAGCCTCAGCAGCGCACTCTTCTGCCTGTGAGTGCAACAGTAAAACACTCTCTGCAGGACACGGCCCGGCATAATTGGCCCTGGTAAATATCATATGAATAATTGAACAGTTGATAATAGTCTCAAACAATGGATGGGAGGTTGCAGAGGTGAAACCGCAGTGCAGACACCCTGCCTCACCACACATTATACCTCCATCACCACCAAGTGAGCATCGTTGCTTCTCCACTTCCATTGCTGGTCGCCCCTTCGCTCAGCTGGGCCCGGCCAGCCGCCTGCTAAGGCAGATGTCCCCACTTCATCGTTGAATAGCTCTCTTAAAAAGCAGGCCATTGGTTATGACCCCAGTATGCCAAGTGTTTATTCAGTTCCCATCTACCACAGGTGCATGGATGGGACATCTTCTGTTTTACATACAGAAGGAAACATACCTCAGGACTTTTAAAGAAAGCAAGAGAAGCTGTTTTTTTCTGAAGAAACAGCATCAGGCAAAGCCACAGGCCAGCAGAGAGTCAGAGCGGAGTCTCTGCTATTTAATGACAAACAGAAGAAAAACATACTTTATGCTTCGTGATGGGTTTTCTTGTTTTATTATTCTATGATTCATTGCTGCTATTTCAGGCACATTGTGACTAATGTTTTACCATCAAGTTACAAAAGGCACAATATTTCTTTCTACTCTTGCAAGTGCCAATGTTAACTAGCTAGTTTAACTGTGAGACATTACATCAGACGTTTGACAGGACAAATGCAGGAGATGGTGAAAGTCACTACTGTTTTTCACTGTGCGTTGATGCTGCAGGATCTGTCTACAGCTTACTTGCTTACTGTATGAGTGTGTGGGCTTGTTGAGTGTGCTTTGTGTGTGTGGTAATTATTGTAATCTAAATGCGGGCAGTGCAGGTGAAACTGGCTGTCTCGTAATTAATGAGTGGAGCAGATGGCCTTGGGTGGGCGTGAGCTGTGAGCGCACAGTGTGCCGGTCAGGTGGTCAGCACAACACAGACACCTGGGCCATCGCAAACAAGACAAGACAAGCCAAGCGGTTGACACAAGCCAAAGACATCAGGCCTGTGTGTGTGTGTGTTTACGTGTCTGCGTCTGTATGGTCCATAAAGTCAACAAACAGATATAGACAGTGTATTATCTGTTATTATATGACGCCTTGTAAAGGAGCAGTACCATATGTTGAGAACAAAAGGAACATTAGAGAAGAGGTAGTGAAAACAAAATAGAATTTTGTGAGGCAGAAAATAATACTTTTTCTCTTTCTTTCTAACCAGTTAACTGTCTCATGACCCTTCAGATTTATTTCCACTTAGAGGAACTCAACCCCTAAGTTGGAAGCCACTGCTATAAAGCATATTGATTTACATCAGGGTGTTTATAATAAGCTTTTGCAATTATACAAATGTATACAATGTGTGTGTATCTTTGTGTCAATGCAAGAACAAGATGATTGTTTATGTTTATGAACTGTATTGATTTGTGACACAAGTTGTCACTAAATAATAGCAGACAATTGTAAGCAGTCACACAGCTCTTCCTCCATGAGAACAGTAGATAAAGGTAGTTTCAAAATGAGAGGGAAAAGTACACCCTGTGTTTAGTTTCAGTTGCCTTTGGTAGTTTGGTCTATCTTTTGCAGCATTGATACTCACAGCAGTGTTTTTTTGTGTAAATATGGGAGCGAGTGACTTAAAGAGTGATGAAGTGACCTTCCCGGTGCTGAATCTCTATGGTTTCAGTGGTGTTTATCCTAATACACAGTGGGAAAGACCAGTGTGGTTGTGGCCACCTCCTGCTCCGTCCTGTGTATATGTGTATGTGTATGTATGTGTGTGTGTGTGTGTGTGTGTGTGTGTGTGTGTGTGTGAATGTGTGTTGGTCCGCTCTGCCCTGCTCTGTTCCACATGTGTTTGACATTACTGTGACAAGGCTGCCCAGCCTCTCATGGGAGATGGAGAATGTCAGAGACCAGAGCAGAGAAGCGAACAGCTTCCCAAAATCTGATGGAATGAGAAACACACTCGCTGGATGGCTGGCCTGGTGACGCCACAGCGTGGGAGCAGAGCAGAGGGTGGAAGCCAAGTAAAACCCCAAATGTGTGTGTGTTTGTGTGTGAAATACCAGTCTTTCTCTCTTTTCCTCATTGACTTCCCTACATGTGCACATATCCACTCAGATTCTTAAGAATAACATATAGTCCACACATAAACACACACGCTCACCATTTCTTCACTTCTAGTGAGTTACAACATTGTTTTGCATCCACTGGAATTATCAGGTGTCTTTTCTCCAGATTTCCATGGACACAGAGCAGGTGAAATGCTTCAATTACCTTATCTGTGATATTCAAGCTACATTAATAGCTAAGCATTTCTGGAAATGATTTGCTGAACTGACTTTTCATTTGACTTCAGAATTACTTCAATATATATGCAGCTTTGACAAATTGCCCCCCCCAATTATGCATTTCAAAAGGGATGCACATTTTCAGTGCACAGAAATTCTCAATAACAAATGCAATTGAAAACACGTCACAACACTGATGAATTCACACGTAACATAGATATATCTCTATTGCTGACAGCTACAGCCAAGAAAGAGATGCATCCTCCTCCTCCCTTCCTTGTCTTATGCCTATTTTACCTCCTGCTCTCCCTCCTCACCTTTTACTTCCTCACTTGCCCACTGACCTCTGACCTTCTTTTGACCTTCTCCTCTTCCTTCTCCCATTCTCCCTGTGGCACCTTCTCACCTCCCACCCCTTCTATTTCATGGTAGGAAGTGTGTTCAGATCAGTCAGACACAGGAAACAGCTGGGCTAATCTACAGTAGCGCTGAGCTCTGTTTTAATCGAGCCAAATGGACAGGCCAACAGAGAAAATGGGAAGTTCATATCGCCACCGCTACCTAATGTAATGAACCCCTCCCTTTCCTTCTGCCCCACACTGAGGCCTTTATCACAGGCAGGGCGTAAACAAGCACAAAGGAACACAGACTGAAGTTATTAAGGCCTCCACTCTAAAGCAGTCCTCTCTGGACGTCTGAGGAAGTGCTGCAACGGAGGAGCATGCAGGCAGAGATTGAGAAGGAAGGCACGTGTCTCACATTCACGATCTCTCTCTCTCTCTCGCTCTCTCTCTCTCTCTCTCTCTGTCTTCGTGTACAGTATTTGTGAAATTAAAAAAGCCGTTATCTCCTGGAAACAGATCCTGTGCCACACAGATGGTTCCGTCTCTCTTCAAATGGGAAGCTGAGCCACTGAGTGTCGTTGTGTTACCAGTTAGTTGTACAGACCTTAATCTCGGCTCCAGCCTTCCTTCCTCTGCCTCTCTGTCTCACTCTCTATGCGCACGCACGCACGCACACACACACACACACACACACACACACACACACACACACACACACACACACACAATTAAACGTCAGATAATAGCATTGCCCATGTAAAGTACCAATTTCACATTTTACCTTCTCAGAGGTATTTGAAGTGCAGCGAGAGAGGAAGGTCAGATATTTTCTTGATATGTGAAAGAGCAGTGGTCACTTTGTGGAGCAAGTTATCGCCTGGCATTTAAAGTCACCAGGAGCCTCAGCAGGGTGTTGGGGTTGTTTTTGATGGTCTTTCAAGTACTACCTCAGAGACAGATCATTCCATTAGTGATGCGCTCTGACCTCTATGAGTTACCATTTAAGGAGGAGCTCTATGTACTTTCACATAAACAGGAGTGCTGTGATTTTACAGAATCACCTTCTGATAACTGTAGTATCAGTCACAGATTTGTCATGGACCTCCTGATCACATTAACAGCACATTTCCAAATGATGCAAATGCAGAGCTATTGTTACCAGCAAATAATTTAAGAGGACAGACACAGGATGATGATCCCTGACACTACAAAGTCTCATCTCGCAAAAAATGTATATATCACCATAGAAAACAAAATACAAAGGAAGAACAAGGATCAAAGGAACTGTCATCAACACACTTTTAATCTTTTGAACTATACAGAAAAACAAAAACACGATTTCACCAAAAATGCAATCCTCAGAGCTTCTTTCAGACAACCTTCAACCTTAATATGTGGATGAACATTGATGGTGAACATTGTTAGGTATCTAACAGCAGCCTACGAAGGTCAAACTATAATTGTACGCAAGGTAGAGGCTATTTAAACTTCACTTAGCTTTAGTTTCTTTGTCCAAATCATGTCATGTAACTGTCACTAAAATATATTGTAATTATTGGCATTGTTAATGCAGTAAACATATGAATTATTTAAAATGTTCATTCACTGACATATTTGAATTTCTCAAACTTCTTATGATTTCACAAAAGAACAGTTCCTTTATAATAGTTTGCCATCCACTTACTTTGGCCTGACATGACAGCGGGCCATCTTAATTTGCCAATTAGCTCACATAATCAGCATGTCACTCTCTGCCTTCGCCGGCTCGCTCTGTGTTTGTGGCGGTGTCCCGTAGTCGGCCTGTGTCCCACAGGAGTAGCTTGTATTTATTTCAGCAGCTTCCAGCAAGAGCTGGCTGTAGGCTAAATGGAGAAACTGTCAAAGCTTCCCTCTAACCTGTCATACAAATCCCCACCCCCCACCCCCCCAGTGCTTTGTGTATGCTTGTGTCAATGTGTGTGTATGTGTGAAACCTAGGGGTCCTGCAGAATAATACAGAACACCCTACCCATGCCTGGGTAATGTCAGGATCTATTGTTACTGTGCCTGCAGGCCAAATGAAGAGGCATGAGAGCGGCTGGCAGGCTGGGGAGCATTTCAGGATACAGACAGTTTTGTCAGTGCTGACAGCTCCATAGTGACAGAGCAGACATTTAACACTGAATGAAATGAAATACATGACATCAAGCAGGAGAATGACTAATCTGCTGTTTGTTTTCCTATCTTAGCTGTAAGTGACAGCTCAGTGTCAGGTTTTTTAACTATGAACAAAGCATGAGAGCGAGAGACACAAAATAAGCAGCCACAATTCACACAATTCCATTTAACACACATACACATGTAAAGAGTTGGGGTTTATAAGGAGGAAGGACAGGGATGCTGCAGTTGCTGTGGTGTGTGTGTGTGTGTGTGTGTGTGTGTGTTGCCAGGGTCAAATCTAAGTCTTTTGTGCTCCATAAATCAGCAGGCAGCAGTGGTGACGTAAGAACAAACAGAGCTGCTCTCTGCTGCAGCTGGCTGGAAAGAGGGAGAAACAGGAGAGACGAATACAGGGAGGGAAAGAGAGAGCAGGACAGCAGCTGTCAGGCCTCCATCGCACACCTGTCACACAGGAAGTGAGGGCTGGCCACTGTTTCCTGGATACACCTCCTCAAACACTGCTCCTGGAAGAAATGGAGGCAGGACATCTGCTGCGAGGGAGAGACAGACAGGCAGCCAGACTGATACACTAAAAGATCAAGAGATAGAGACATTTGCTAAGGATGAAGACTAAATGCAGAATAACATGAGGTGGAAACAAATACAGCACTTCTCATGCCTGTTTTGGCTTTCTCATGGCAGCTGCCTTGTGGTCCTGTTTGCATGTGTGTGTGTGTGTCCAGATTGCGCTCAGTTTAGAGGATGTTTGTGTTATCGCAGAGCTCTATGACAGACAGGTCACTCTGTGGAGACTCCAGCCTGATTCTCCCACAAATACAATAAGCCCACATGCCCTAAACTTAACAGTGGGACATTCCCACGCTTTCTCCTCTTAACCACCCTCCAACCCCCAACACACCCTGCCCCCCCCCTCCTGTGACCAATATGAACTAATCCAGATGTAGTGTAGCTGCTCACAGATGCACTCTTTTTGCATGACCCAGCTCCTTTCTCCTCTCAACTTCCAGCCTCTCTCATCACTCAGTTCACAGTCTCGGGCCTCCATGCTTAATTGATCAGAACAGGAAGTGATATCACTCGGAGCTTCAGTGCTGCTGATGAGGCACTTGGAGCTATTGTCTCCTGTTTTGCTTCTCCTCCCAGCCTCCTGAGCCGCTCTGTTGTGGCTGCAGTTGGTAGAAAAGCTACTCTTTGTTTGTCAGGATTGTCAGGCAGGGTCCTCAAGAGGCTACCCTTGCCCTATTCCCAGGCTGCCCTTCATGCTGCCTGTATGCAATTAACAGAGTAATTAAAAGCCTGATGAGCTAATTGGTGCTGGATGAGGCTGCAGGTGTTTGGATCAGGGAGCTAATTTATGTAAGTGCACTCACTGTGAACATCCTCAGACAGAGGGAAAGAGTTTTTTTTTTTTATTATTGCTATTTAAATATATGTGTTTATGACTTACTGATGATTATTGATTAAAGGCTAAAAGCTTAAAGTGATTTATTAATTTGATTTATTTATAGTATAGTATCTATAGTATAGTTTTACAACTAGAATTCAGCTACCTGACCTGAAGTCAGATATTTTGGCAGGATCTTTCATGCTCAGGTCAGGTAGCAGAACTTTTAAACCAAACCGGGTTTGGTTATTTTCAAATGTAATTCATTAAGAAATTAATCTTTCTCTCCCATACTGTGTCTTCTGCGTCCAGATTAAAGAAAACTAAACTACTGTTTCAAGTCTCAGGTTGGACTCGGGTCTCAAATTTGACAATACCAGTTGGGTTTAGGCAGGTCAGGTCTTAAAGACGTGGGCAAAATTGTAGCACTGTGCAGAACTCTCTTTCATACCAGTATATCAACAATGTAGTGGATATTAAGATGAATTATGTCATGTCTGATGGAGCCCACAAACTGAGCTCATCTGAAAGAGGAATGACGGAAGAAAGTATGATTTGATGTTGAAGTGTGGCAGCCTGAGGCTGAGCTCTCAGCTGGCAAAATTAGGCACATGGCTGACAAGACGAGGAAAAGAAGATGTAGATGAGTGGAAACAAAGGAGAGTTATCATGCAGAGCAAAAGCTATGTGTAAATCATTACTTTTACTCGTGTCTATTTGTCTTTCTCTCTTTCTTTGACCCGTTCCCAGCTGTATGTGCAGAGTCACATCCTCATATAGCCGTGTGTGTCTCTTTCTTGTCTCCTACTTCTTCCTCCATGCCTCCCTCCCCCCTCTCTCTCTGTGGCAGCTGTGCTGGTGATGGCTGTGTGCCCATGGTGCAAGCTGGCTGTGGGGTCCCAGGTGGCCCACATGACAGTTATTGATGTTCAGGTGTTCAACTCCTCTCACACAGAGACCCTGGAGCCACACACACACACACACACACACACACACACACACACACACACACACACTGAGACACAAATACAGATGCACGCAAAAGCACAATACACATGCATGCACTCCAATGTAGTTCAAATGCATACACAGAATATATGCAACTAGTTGTGTACTTGCACAATTATGCATAAACTGTGTATTCCTCTATTGCTGCTGAGGAAGTGTATACAACACAGTAACAAGTACAACAGAGAATTTGTGCATACAGCTGCTGGGCAACA
This sequence comes from Nannoperca obscura, assembly GCA_036024295.1. NCBI lineage: Eukaryota > Metazoa > Chordata > Actinopteri > Centrarchiformes > Percichthyidae > Nannoperca > Nannoperca obscura. The sequence continues at coordinate 4,826 of JAVQJL010061207.1, read as the reverse complement.
AGAGTTATAGTTTTCAGTGTGAGATGAAAACAACAAGTTAGTCACTGTGAAAATATATGCAGCCTAGTTTGTATATGATTCCTATGGTCTACTATGTGTGGCCATTTTTTGGGGGGTGTGCATATGGTGGGATAGCCAGTGTTGGTACCAGTGCCCAGTGCAGACCTAACACACTCCAGATGTGTCTGGCTAGCCTGGGAGTTGTTCTTGGCAGGACCGCCTCGGCTGAATGTCACAAATACTTTCCTTTATTTAGGAATGGCTCTTGGTTAGTGGCTGGAGAGAAAGAAGGAGGCGAGGGTGGATGGATCGCAGGGGGGAGCGAAAAGAGGAGAGGTAGATGAAAAGAGCAATATAAATGATTAGTAATGTAGAAGGACACCCCGTCCTTCTACATTACTAATGGTGGTGGTGGTGGGGGGAGGCTAAGACTAGAAGGACAGAAGATGGAGAGGGAGGAGAAGAGGAGCGGTGAGTGAACGAGGCAGAAACAGCTCCAGTCTAGCATCTGGATTTTATTAGCCGCCGTTGGGAAAATCTGAAAAGGAAGTTTTTTCTCTGCGAGCACGTCGACAGCAGTGATATGCTGCACATAACCACTTCACTGCCGACGAGAGGAGCCAGGCCCTCCCAAAGGAGAACAGATGGTATCTAGAACTTCAATACAATTACATCAATAACAGCTTTTACAGATATAAGCACTGTATGACAGGATCCCCGCAGCTCAGAAAGACAGAAGTACAACTCCTCTGCCCTTAGCACCTCTGGCCCTGGATAAATTGTCTGTAATCTATCCTCACTCCCTGCCAGTCCTCAAGTCATGCTTGTTTTTCTTGCCAGTTTACCCATTTTAAAGAAAAAAGCTTTTGACTTTGAAATTCTGGTGACTTGTCATTGATTTGCTCACAGTAATCTGATCAAAGGCAAGAGGACTTTTGTCAGCGCTTATTAAGGAGAACCCCTCCACCCCCCCATCCTGAGTTCTTTTTTTTGTTCAACATGTTTGTTCAGCCGGCGCTGCATGTGTACTATCACAGGGATTCTCAAGTAACATTAAAAAAAAAAAGTGTTTGTGTCCGCAGCGTGAACATATGCATCCAGCAAACTTGTAAGCATGTGTGCATACATCTGTGTATCTATTTGTGCTTGTGTTTGTGCACGCACTGCACAGGCCTGTCTCCCACCCTGTCATTAGCACAGGGCTTTAAAGCCTCTGAACTCTAAATCAGCTCAAGATGAAGTGGAGTCTGGGATCTGTCTGCAGAAGCAGCCTGTGTGCTGACACACACACACACGCACACACACACACACACACACACACACACACACACACACACACACACACACACATACACTCCCATCTTACCTGTGACACTGTTCAGACAAACTGATTACAAGGCATATATCAAAATATAGAACTATCAGGCACACACAAATAAAAAAATGCAGATGCAAATGTAGATCAAGCTCACAGGAAGGTAAATGTGTCTTGTGCTACTGGTGCTATAGTAGTCTTTTTCTTTTTAATGGCATTTGGGCTGGTAGTATGAGAGTGGAGGATGCTGAAGGTGCTGTATCCCTGCGTCTTAGATGCAGGGCACAGGGATACAATCCCCATGTTTTGATATGAAGGCCTGGTGGGAGGCTGGGGGCCAGGGGCTCAGGCTCTGTTTGTGTGGACTCCTCAGCGGCCTGATAGAGAACAGATGTGGGAAGGCAGGCGGCCGGGCAGCCAGCCAGAGCAGCTGGAAGAAATTAAAAACAACAGCATTCCTGGAGACTGGGGGAATTACAGAGGGAGGGAGGGATGTAAGGAGCAAAAGACAGGGAGAGTTTTAGGGCTATGTGGTCACTGACGAGAGTCTCCGTGGAGTATGAGAGATTGAATAGACAGAGGGGATTTAAGGGGACTGTTCGGCAGTGGTTAGCTAAAGCTAATAAGTTGCAGCTGTATTACCAGTGGAAGCATGAACACACAAACAGATATGCATATAGTTTGCACGCGGACAAATGCCAATGTGAAATGAGACCAAAAGTCATCTGAATGGCCTTCTAATGGCTTGTCATTATATGATGGTATTTATTTGCATGTGTGTTTTTAAGGTCTTTAATGAAGGCGTATGTCCTTAAATCTATAATGAGACCTCAAAATGACAGAATGTTTGACAAATCACTGCAGGGTGCAGTTGTGCAGTACATGATCTGGTGGTTTTGTGTGTCTCATAGACAAATTGTTTTTCGTCTTGTTTCATCATTGCACAAGGGGAAAGTAGAAGACAGAACATTTTTAGAACTCAGACTGCAGACTGTTTCTTTGGTGAGCAATCTTTTAGCCCTGATTACGTCAAACGTGCAGACATACGTCTGTTCAGAGAGTCGGAGAAACAGAGACACAGATAGCAGCAGAGAGGTAGGCAACTATTGTATTGTTATTGTTGTATTTTCAGCATGATATTCAATAGTGAGAGTTTGGGACAAACTGCAACGTATCTGCATCTGAGCAGATCTATTCTCAGCTGTATTGATCACAAAGTGGCTCCTCTCAAAGAGCCAGATAAAAACTTGTAGGGGGAAAAAGAGCAGCTTGCAGACAGGACCGTGAGTGTCCAGACCCAGACCACAGGTCTGTTCTACCTAGTTTACCATTCTCTCTCTCTTTCTTTCTACTTCTCTCGGTTTAAGTGTTTCATCCTTCAGAACAATGCACACTGGGAGCACAAATGGCCACAGATGAGGTTGCAGAGCTAGCATACGTCCTAATGTATTAAATGTGAAATCCAGAGCATGGTGCATATGTATGTTTGTGCCCTGTCCCTGTTGCTGGTCAGATTAAACAGCTGTCTATAATCCCATAGTGGGATCCCTCTCCTCTCTTCTCCTCCCCTCTCATCTCAAAGAAGTGATAAAAATAAGTGTGTCATGGTAGCATTTTGGTTTTATGTCACCTACCAGATTTTTTGATTAAACGTGTGACCAGTTTTTGTTAATTTAAGTGTAACTCCAGACTATCAATCATCAATATTGGGATAAACAGACTAAACTACAGTCTAGAACAGTAATAGTACGATTGGTTATCATAATGCATGTTAGGATTGTTTTGTTATGTATACTGTATGTATGTCCTACAATACACAGCGTACACAGTCGCACACTGAATCTGATCAAAGAGGAGGTTTATTGAAACAAATGGTTGCCTCCTCACAGGAAGCAACCCACCAATTCAGTAGCACGGAGAGCTTGTTTGTGTGTTTCAGATTCTTTAGAGGAGAATGGCTGCATCTATTTATACCAGCCATGCCCGTCTGCCTCCATCTACAACCTTGTGTGTTTATGTTCAGAGTGTCTGGCATGGGGCAAACAGCAGAGTGCCCCTCGTGTTCCTGAGGATCACTGTGTCAATGGCCCTCGTGCAGCACCAGCTGTTGAACGCATCTACATAAGCTCTCAGAAATAGGCTCACACCAAGCACTTAGGCCAACTGAGGCAGGAGTTTTATGGAGGAAAACACTGGATTCGTCATTGGCTCATGAGGAGTGAAAGGAAAAACACATTTACATTCACAGCTGTTAAGGAGGTTTCTAAAAAGTGTTCAGGTGCATTACAGTTATTTGACTATTTGGTTTCAAGAGTAGCAGTGGTATTATTTTTATTAGTAGTAGTAAAACAAGGGGTAATAACTGACTACTAACAACCCCGGTCTCATGACCACTCTTGCAGTGACCTCTACTCTGTACATGAGGGTGTGAAATGTGGCTTTTGATTGGCTTTTGTTTGGGTTCTCTGTTTGACAGAAGAGACAGAAGAGTCAATATCTTTCTCCTGTAATACATTAAGAGAAAAAAAATTATTGAGAATCAATGAATGCCACATACAGTCTACAATGTGGTTTACATCTCCTTCACTATAGAGCATAGTAGAGGGCCCTCCCTCCTCATTCTTTCATTATGAATGCATATGTTTACTACACGCAATAGTGATGTGTGGCGCTAGTGCAGCAGTACACACATTTCTGTCCTAATATATAAACCATGCTGCATATTGATATCATTGTTTTTCATTGCATAGTGCACATTCATTGCACTCTCTGCCAGTTATGCACATGTACACATACTCTAAAGCTATCTTCTCACAGGCTGCAAAAGTCATCACACCTCTCAGCTCAGGTTTACATTGCAGAAAGATCTGGTTCCAGCAGCTGCACCGACAGACAGACACATAAACAGAAAGACAGTCAACACTCTCACATCACTAAATAATAGACCTGCGGATTATTTATATAGTATGCACGTATATACATAGTCTGACTTAGTGTGTACAGCACTAAGCATGACAATATCTTTTGTGGAAGACACACTGTATGTATAGACTGCATGAGGCCCTCTGCTACAAGAATGTGAGGCAACTCATACATGCTTGTGGCCGGGGAACATCCACCCAGTGTCATGTTTTCTTCTCATATCCCTTGCTGTACCATCCATTCCCTTCACACTGCAGAGCATGGCCTTGCCTTCTTTGGTGCTGGCAGGGTGTCTGGCAGAGGACAGTGAGGCTTCTGGTAGCAGGACGGAGCTCTGCTGAAAGCCAGTCCACAGTGATGGACAGCAGCAGATCCAGCTGCACTTGTCACTGGCTGTCAAGCCGGCTGTCTGAACTAGGGGACGAGAGGGGACAGGCGGGGAGGGGTGAGGAGACTGTGCATGTGAATGTGTGTGTGTGCATCTGAGGGTTGGAGGTTACAGTGGAGGGCCACTGATTGGGATGTCAGAGCTACATGGTGTGTGTGTGTGTGTGTGTGTGTGTGTGTGTGTGTGTGTGTGTGTGTGTGT
>JAVQJL010061204.1:0-24514 GCA_036024295.1 Nannoperca obscura | reverse complement strand
AGTGGGTTTATGTACACTCTGACAGAAGCCAATCGAATCTAATAATGAGATAAATGCAGCACTAAGGCTGTCATTTTCTACATCCACATGAATATTAAAATCACCTACAATAATCACTTTATTATTGTGGTTCAAGTAATTAAGAAGCTCAAAATGCAACCCCTGTTGTTGTTGTTGTTGTTGTTTTTTTTCTTCTACCTTGGGAAATGCATGTCAAAGTAAAAAAACTGTAGCTTGGTCATACAAATGTTGTATATGTTCCTTGAACCAGGCTTTTATTTGGGTGAATAGGGTTAATCTGTAGAGTCACACTTAGCCCAAGCGATGTTTGGACGGGTTTCACATGAGTTCCACACAAATTGTCAGACAACAGATACTGGTCTTGCTGCCACCTTGCTGTGAGAAAAGTCTGGATTTGTGCAACCCATAATCTCCTGCAGTGGTTCCCAGTTGGAACCTACTGAACTTTCCTGGACACTGTTTTGTCATGTCCCCATATCTTAACCAGAAAACGAAGCTTTTCTGTTCCGTTCACTTCCGTTAGTCCTGAGGACAAGTCATTCTAAAAGGCTTAAAGACTCCGTGCCAATAAGCAAATGTATTCTATCGGATAAGGATTTTAAATTATAATGTGAAAAAGGGCATAAAGCAAAATAAATATTTAACACCAATCACTCCACATGATGGGTGTGATGCAACAAGCACTCGCTTGAACTCACGCAATCATTTTCAACTGATTGGGACTAAAACTTGGATCCCATCTTATTAAAATGTGTATTTGTGAATTAAAGAATGCATGTTTTTAATTTTAGCTTTCAATATGTCATTAAGGTACATTAAACGTACAATAATGAAACAGCTTTTTCTTGTAGCATACATTTACCATTTTCTATAGTAAATTGTTGCAGCTCCCAAAATCTACAAACTTTTTTTTTTCTTAATTTAGAAAAAGGTCAAAACATTTTTTGGTTTCTTTCTGCCAAAATTTAAGACATCAAATCCTTTACAAGTTGTATCTACAACTGGTTCAGGTATTTAGCTTTTTTTTGTGTTTCATGGTGTATAGTCTTTTTTTTAGTTTTTGCATTTATTTTATAAGGGGTTGTTTTTATGTTGGGGTTCTTCAGATAACTTAAAGTATTAAAAACCCATTGCAGAAGGGCCATGTGTGAAATGACAAGAAATTCTGCCAACACTTTTCACATTTCTAGATTGTATCTTAGAACATACTGTATATCAGTGGGACGGCACAATTGCATCCCTCACACAGCCCACGGGTGCAACAGATATCATTCTAACTTTTCTCTTTAAAAAATGTTTTTGTTTTAGTGTTGTTGACATGGGTGAACTGCCACAGTGTGCGCTGGGCCACGTGTGTCCAAGATGTCTTCACTGCTGGCAAGCTCATGGCCTTGGGCCTCATCATAATCATGGGAGCTGTCCAAATATGCAAAGGTAGTATTTGTTCTCTTTTCTTGCCATGCAACATCTGTGTCTTCGTCTCCGTTCTTTTAGTTACCAGGGTCGTACAATGTCTTGAAAGTTTAGAAAATGCTAATTTGAAGCATTATGTTTTCATGGTTTGGAAAATGCATGAATTCAGACATAATCTGGTGTTTTATCTATAAACGTATATCACTCATGTACACATAAAAGCTTTTAATCTTTGAAATTAAATATTAAGGAGTTTGTCTGCTGGGATTTATAGTAACAATTTAGGTGTGATGATAAAGGCTGGAAAGGTTTGGTTTAGGTACAGTGAAAGTGCTTGAGAAGTGCTTGAATTTTACTCTTAAAAAGCTGTACTAACCATGGTTCCCAATGTCTTTTTTTCTTTTTTTTTCTTCTTTTTTTTAAAGCAAAGCAGTATCAGTTTCAGGCTGCATTTGTCTGAGTAGTGAGGAGCTCAGCCAGAGTGATGTTCCACCTCGCTGAGTGTTTCAATTTTAAGAGGTTAAACTGTCCAGTATTTCACATATATGTAGTTTTTCTACGTATTTCTTGTTAATCATCTCATGACCCCTCCTTTTTCCTGACCTTCAATTTGGAAGTCATTGTTTTAAGGCAGGTGGCTAAATGGGGAGAAAGTGGTTTTGAAGCAGCCACGCTTTAGCTACCATCACATTATAATCCCCTTGTGCCTCTCATGGGATTTGTGATCCCAATGTGAAAGAGGGATTACGGTCCCTCATAGCTCTTCATCCCACACATAATCCACACACTCTCTGCCAGGCCCAGTGAACAGACTCTTTTATGTGTTTTGGCCCTTTCATATCGCACTCTGTGTGGCATAAAAGCTGGAGATGCAGGCTAATTAATATGTCTCTTTTGTCTAGCCCTTTATGTGATCTAGTGTTGATTATTGCTGGCTACTGTAAGGAAAATTTGAGAATATTTAGTGAACTAAATTCTAAAACCGTTAAAAATGGGGAATGTAAAACCTGTTTGAAATTAAATTAAACCCTTTATAAGGAATTCTTAAAGCTGTTAGGATAAAAACAAAACACGAGATCTCTCTGAATATAATTCTTTCTAACCAGAGATTACTTTTATAGATGAAATGTATTTTCAATGCATTTTAGACGTGTGTAAGTGATCAAAAGGCAGCAATAAACTAGATAACATGGAAAAATCATCATGGAACTGGCTTTAAAGGGCCTGTAAAAGTTTGTTTTTACCTGTTTGTTGCATCTGGTGCCCTCTGCTGCTCAAATGGTGGTAGCAAACAGAACTTCACATTAAGTGTTACCTCATTCAAATGAAAGGGGCTTGGTTTTGCAGGTCATTATTACTGGTTGGAGCCAGCACACGCCTTTGAGACCTTCCGAGACTATGATGTCGGCCTGATCGCTCTGTCCTTCCTACAAGGCTCCTTTGCTTACGGAGGCTGGAACTTCCTCAACTACGTCACAGAGGAGTTGGTTGACCCATACAGGTAACACGTGCACATTTGCACAAGCAACAAACCATATACATACACATACAATAAAAGGGTTAAAAAAGGATTGTGCTGGTAAGGTTAACGAACTCAAGTGGGTTTATAAAGACATAAAAACAGGAAGAAAACCATGAGAACTTGATATCAATAATGCTCATAGACAAGGCACACAACTGCTAAAAGATGTAAGGAGAGAGACGGCCACACTTGACACAGTTTGAGTAGTTTGGCTCATCAGAAAAGCTTTCAGCCTGAATAGAGAATTTACATTTGTTCTAAATCTTTGAAAATGCAAATAATTTACACGTCTGGAGTTGTATGTGTGGACTACTGAATTTGTCTGGGGGAAAAATCTATTAATTGGTGTAATAGTACCTATAACAGACACACGCTTACATAAAAAAAAGTTGAATGTACACTAAGTGGCCACTTTATTAGGTACACTTGTAAAATCTATTGCAATACAAATGTTCTGCCAAAGAGTCTTCTTTTATGATCGTAATACTTAGTGTTCAGTATGTGTTGACATTGTCACATAGATGAATTCAATTATGTATTGGCATTAAGGTCATAGTTGGTGAGGGTGATGCACAGGATTACATTATTGAAAGGTATTTCTGATATTCGGACCTCCTTAGGTATGAAAATGGAAGACACAAAAAATTATAAACCTCAGTATAGTGCGATCAAGTGCTACACCACCTTTAACCTCAGTGGTGTGTGTGTGTGTGTGTGTGTGTGTGTGTGTGTGTGTGTGTGTGTGTGTGTGTGTGTGTGTGTATATATAATTTGAAATGATACATTTCCAACAATGTCACCAAAAAATATACACTTTATAAAGGTAGACTTCATGGCTGAGCTGCTGATTGTATAGGTGTACCTAAAATAAAGTGGCCACTGAGTGTATATTAATATTGGGAATAGGATATTTAAATCTGAATGAATGGGGCTTCGATATGATGACTAAATGTAGTCTGGCAAATCTTTTGTTGTAGAGAAAGGATCCTAATAATGTTGGTAGAAAATGTGGAAGCCCAAACAGTATTGTATTTGATGTATGGGTAAAGTAAACTGTAAAGAGTTCAAAATTCTTGATGAACCAGTCTTATTTTTATTGATTAAACCAAATTACATTGTTACTGCAAACACAGACTAGAATTACATTTACAATATCTATTTTTTGGCAGTATATGTCACAAAAATAGATTATTCAAATTGAATGTTCAATTTAAACCAATTAGGAATGCTATGTAATTCAGTATTTGTCTCAGAAATAAGTGTGGAAAATGTTTGTGAAACAAACAAACCAGTATCATCTGTAAAAAGTAACCGAAACATGGGTGATAATGCAGTAACCAAGTCATCACTGTAGATGAGTAACAAAAGGGGTCCACAAAATAAGCCCTGAGGGACACCACAAGTTGTCAATCCACTTACAAATAGTTTCCGATAATGTATGTTACATTTAATGTGGTTGGTAACGTTTTTCTATGGGAATGTCAAACATAAGCCACATTAATGTTTATTGTACCATGAACCACAATCATGTCTGCCATCCTCCCCAGGAATCTACCACGTGCAATCTTCATCTCTATCCCGGTGGTCACCTTCGTTTACGCGTTTGCCAACGTGGCCTACGTCACGGCCATGAGCCCGCAGGAGCTGCTGGCCTCCAATGCTGTGGCAGTGGTGAGAAAACGGCACAATAACACTAATCTGCCCCGCAGACATTTAAAGTAGCCACACTGATCTGAAGTATGCTTCTCATTGTAGCACAATGCTTTTGCCCTCTTATTTTGAAATATCGGGATTAGTTGCTGTTATTTAAATGTGTTTCAACTCTGTACTTCTCCATCTTTTTCTCTCTCTCTCTCTCCCTCTCCCTCCCCTCCTCACATTTCCCCCAGACATTTGGAGAGAAATTGCTAGGAGTAATGTCATGGATCATGCCCATCTCTGTGGCGCTCTCCACCTTCGGAGGGGTCAATGGCTCCCTCTTCACTTCGTCGCGGTCAGTTTGTCTTCTCACCACCACTACACCTCTTTTTTCATTCCAGCTTCTGTGTTTGCAGTGTTTCTTTTCCTTTTTTATTTATTTAATATTTTTATTAAATGCTGATATTTGACCCCATACCTGTAGATGTACATGGAGAAATGGGGTAAGCAGCGTGAAAATGAGAAGCTCAACAGGAATAAAATGCATTAGCCGTGTAAACGCTCATCTCTGGGGCCACAACCTTGATTTCTAATTGTAGGAAAAGAGCCTAAATAGAAAAATGCATTTCTCTTGGAGCATATTTAATTCTAAGACAACCAATAACATATCTAGAGCTGCAGCGATTACTCTATCATTAATCTCCAACTATTTTGATAATCGATTAATCATTTGTCATTTTTCAAGCAAAATGGCAAACATTTGCTTTTTAAAATGGTTTTATTGTCATTTGACTCTCGGTTGGACAAAAGAAGCTATTTGAAGACGTCACTTTGGGCTCTGGGAAATTGTGATGAGCTTTTTTGACATATTATAGACTAAATGATTCATCATTTAATCTTGAAAATAATCTTCAGATGAATCGAAAATGAAAGTAATCGTTAGTTGCAGCCCTCAACATATCCCAAAGGACTGAGCCCATTGTACTCCTGTTCTGGTTCCTCAACATATCCCAAAGGACTGAGCCCATTGTACTCCTGTTCTGGTTCATCTTTCATCCTGCAATTTTCACTTCTACCACCTGCACTGTGTTTCCTGAGCTGTTCTATCAGTTGGCCAAGTGCACAAGTTGAGTGAGAACCAGCGGGCTCTGCTTTCATGACTTAACTGTCTCCGTTTCTGTCTCTCAGGCTGTTTTTCGCGGGAGCGCGGGAAGGCCACCTCCCACATCTGCTGGCCATGATTCACGTCACTCGCTGCACTCCTATTCCCGCCCTGGCGTTCACTGTGAGCCCCCGTCCTGCCCAACAGAACTTTTACTATGTCTTTTTGAGCGTACTCTGTCCTCCTTGTGCTGAGATGATAACTTTGTCCTCTCTTCCCACATTCAGTTGATCTCCACTCTGCTGATGTTGTGCACCAGTGACATTTACACCCTCATTAACTATGGTTTCATCAACTACCTCTTCTACGGCGTCACTGTCGCTGGGCAGATTGTGCTGCGCATCAAAGAGCCCGACATGCATCGACCCATCAAGGTAAAGACGCAGACAAGAACAACTTGTGGACTTTTTGGCACCCAGCATGCAGAAAATTGTGATTGCAACACAATATAAAACCTTTTCAGATACCAGATATCTGTTTTCCATGATATCTGTTTGGCCAAAGTTCTATATAATTTTCTGGTAGAACCTTTTGTTCATAACTAAACCATTTGACAAATCCTTTTGAAACATGCATGACAGGAGAAAGGTTGGCTATCCATGTGAAAGCAGAAAAGGTGTCTAAAATTTGTTAATACTTGTTTAATGATGACCACATGTGACTTAATTTTTCCACTTTGGCAGTTTAAAGGTGGGGTCGGCAGTATTATTGAGGCATCATTGGAGGAAAAAACAAATTCAAGTGGTCTGAGAGAGACCTCTACTTCTACACCTCCTCCTGGCTCTGTTTTTAGGCTTCAGAATATCTAGCCTGTGACGGGAGGCTTTGGGGGTGCTTAGCGGAGTAATACAAGCAGCAGAGAGGTGGAAGGTTTTGAATTGGTTGCCCAGGTGTTGCCTGCCCCAGCTTTAAGTCAGCATGCAGAAGTGTTTTGAAAGGCTATTTGAGGTTTTACAACACTGTCTGCCCCTCGTCCTCCAGGTGAGCCTGGTATGGCCAGTGATCTACCTGCTGTTCTGGGCCTTCCTGCTGGTCTTTTCCCTCTACTCCGAGCCTGTGGTCTGCGGTATCGGTCTGGCCATCATGATGACTGGTGTCCCTGTATATTTCCTGGGAGTCTACTGGGAAAACAAGCCACAGAGTTTCGATATTACTATTGGTAAGGCAACAATCCTGGTCTCCTCCTCACTCAGATGTCAAGACCTTGAAGTTGAAAATGTTATTTGATCTCTGAGATGCCCACAAATATGTGCCCACTTTGAAGTGAACTGCAGTATGGTTCACTATTAAATGCAGGGGTTAACGGGTCAAAGTACACAGATGGTCAGTTTTGCTTAATTGGCCAGCATTAAGGGTCACCCTCTTCACTTGTAATTGGACAATTGAATTCCTAAAATAATAGAAAGCAACTAAAATGTTTCACAAAGGTGCAAATAAAAGGAAATATTGTGTAATTGTATATCTAGAAAGTAAAGGTACAGGATTCATAAAAACGTTAACCCAGTTTGATATAGACTGGTGAAGGGTATATTAATCAGGACAAATGTCACTCAAATTAAGAATTTAAGTATAAACCATTGAACTCATCTCTCAACTAATAACAAAATGTTTTTCCTGGTGTTTTCCATCCCCGACTGTTTCCAGGTAAAATGACTCGCCTATGCCAAAAGCTCTGTTCGGTGGTCTACCCAGTCATGGAGAACGTTGAGCCCCATGGGCCTCAAAAGAAAGATGGAAATGGGGAAAAGCCCTTAAATGGGTGATTGAACATGTGAATAAACAGACAATGCCTTGCAGGAGGAAAATAAAAAGATGCCTGGAAGACTCCAGAAAGATTAGCAAACATATTCTATTGGAGTTCTACAACTCTGGACTTTCTTGCTCTGTTTTTGCCTGGCCTTAACCCTGACTGCTGTTGTTTCAGTGTATGGGTATGAGAACATGTTCAAAATTAAATATTCTTATAAAATTATGAGTCATTTCTTTAGTTTTCACATTTAGAATTTAAACATTTGTCCTATTGTCTGTCTTGTACTTTTGTTTGTGAGTAGGAGGCTGTGGAAAAATAGTTTAAATATGTAAGTTCTATGTGTTCTATTATCGTCTCACTATGGTAACACTAAAATGAAATTTTCCACATGGTTTAATAGTCTTTATTCTCAGTGGGCTCATAACATCTTCATGCACCAAATTGCATTAATGATTACTTCAATATTTCTATTTGAATACATACACAGAAGGTGAGCAAATGTTTGTTTTCCTTGCACAGAGATCTCTAGTTCTCTGAGTTTGTTACCAGCTGATTATTGCACATTTTGTCTTGTAAATAACTGTTTTTTTCCCCCTCAAAACTATGTTCTGAATATGAAACTCTTCCTAATAATTGTCCACATGCATGAAGAGGTCACACTGAAAGCAGCTGCATTAATGTTCTTCCGTCACTGAACCGAAAGCTCTAGAAAATCATATATTCCTGAATTGTTCCCACGGTGCATTTGCAATTCATAGTCAGCTTGTTTATAAAAATCAGATCTTACAATTTTACCAGGTATTTTATCAGTCTTTCTGACATTGTGAGTATCTGTCAAAAATGAGATTTGGATGCCCAGTAGTCTTCATAATATCTCACCGTTGTATTGTACCGCATATAGTGCAGAGCTCTTGGTATTGTGCAGCCTGTTGCACCTCCTCATCAATCTTTCATTCACTCGTTGGAACACCTGACGTACAAGGGGCGGAGTCCACGCACAATGAGCGATCAGATTGCGGAAGTCAGGCGAAGCTATGACAAGCATAGGCGGGTTAAGATGTCACATCAGCCTAAATAAGACCGGAAACTAGATGAATTTAACTTCAAAATAAGAGTATATGCGTACACATTTATAATTACATTTTGGATGCATTGTTTCAAGCCAGAATTTAAAATGCATGCAACCTTGAGAAACATATTTAGTTGTGTATATGTATATACTTACAAATGCCCATCAACTACAGTCCACATAGAAGACTTCATGTGAGAGCTTGGTAATATTTTACTAAATTCAACGTACTGTAAAACTAGAGTTTTGGGGGCCTGGGTCTGTGGAAGTCTGGGGTTATGGCACACGTTGCCAGCTTGGTACTCTAGTATGCCCTATTTAGTGTCTTTTTTCATCCTCCATTAAAGTTTGAAACCTCTTGCACCTCCTTGAGGAATTTTAAGGAGCTGTTTCATCAAGAAATGGCCACTGGCAAATGCACATGGTATAGTGTGCATCATTTAAATATGTATATTTTTTACATATATAATGTGAAATGTTGACAGGATGAAACTGAATTACAAGTGCCAAATAACTTTACCTGAGATAGACTTTGTACTTGAACAGTTTTCTACACAAGTAATGGTGATGAAGATCATAATATTCAATCTTGAACTCAGATTATTTTGTCAAATCTTACTTCTATGTTACTGGAGCTCTTTTCACTGTAGACTTGATCTGTCACCGCAGTCAAAGCACAGGTGTAATTAATAATAATAGTCTGTTGACGGACAGATACTCTTGAGTCCTTGCTGCTGTTTCTACACAAATGTTGGGCTTTTTAAGTAAGTTAAATTGATTTAAGTCTATTTTTAGATAAAGAAATTAAGTTAAATTAAGATGAATTGAACAGTTTAGAACTACTGAAGACATTTTCACATGTACAAAAAGCACAAGCGTAAATAATAAAATGAATGATGTCTAAATTCTATTTAGCTGCTTCAGTTTCCAGGTCCTGGCATTGTGTCATGTCTAACTGAGAAACTCGATAATGTCAATAGTAACACGTTTGCTGGTGTCATAATGTCTGCTGTGAAAAAGGCTTATTATTTTCCCAGCAGTGTAGAGAATGTAAAGCAGCATCTAGATATTCATGTTGGCAAATTATTATGAAAGAAAATATAGTTGAACAATCAAGTTAATAAAAATAGTATATAAAACAACTTTTGTTCTTTTTGGTATCAAGTCCAACATTTCTCAGACAGTTGGAGTTCTGCTGCGGGAATTTAGATTCATGACTTCAGTAGTCCTGGTTATGTCCCTGGCTCTCTTCCAAGTAAGCAATACCAGTGAGGCTGCAAACGCAATGCCCTACAATAAACTAGCTAGGACATGTATACCTGAATGGCATGTAACCATAATAAATGCTATTGATTGCACCTGTGCTTTTCCTGCTGTGACATGTCAAAATGCCTCATACAATGAAAGCCCATTAACAGAATCTCTTCCTGAGAACAATACATCTAAATTGTAAAATAGTCTCTCCAGCCAATCCCTTTACAATGTGTCCGATTTTAGCAGTAATTTGAAATAAAAATTGAAAATAAATTTGAAATAATATTCCAAATGCGATATTTATCAAACGGATTTTATTTCGAAAGGTGTGACAGGAAGCCGTGTAATTATATTCGGCTCTGTTGAGTATGTCATATGGATACACAGTATTTGGGTTTCCAGACAACTGACTGCGGCCGTGTGTTGGAGGGGGTTCGGTTGAACCGGTTTACTTTTTGAATACTGGAGACTCTCTGTACAGCGTTGAGGTACGTAGTTATTCCGGAGCTTAAACCATTCGCATGAAAACACTGTCATGCTAACTTAGCTAGCGTTTTAGCTCGACTGAGCAGGCTTGACAGCATCTGCAAGGTTGGCTCTGTTCGGTCGGGTGGCTAGCCTCTTGCTCATTTTACTGATCTACATCATCGACTGGGAGAGTGCCATGCTAACTTGTTAGTTAACTCGTTTATTGAAATGTATTTTTACAACGTCAATAAGTAAGAAAGCTACGTTAGATAACGTAACTTCCTTTTAATCCAGCTGTAAGATTGAATGTCGCTACAGCAATCTGTCACCAGCAACTGCAGTCAGTTTAACAGACTTGTAACAGTTTTTGTTTGAACAGTTTTTGAAATATACACGCTTGTGTGTTTTAGTGACAGCACAGCTCTTATAAAGATATATTATAGTGTAGTAATAGCGTTTTCATAGCCTTACACATACCTGGAGGCTTCAGATACAGGAAGTGAAATTAAACACAGTTTAACTCTACGTAGTAAAGTCGTTTGTTCTCTGTTCATTTTACATTTGAATGTCCATAACATCACATGCACACATGCTAACACACACATCCCCTCATATTCCCACCAACACACACACACACACACACACACACGCACACACAGAGCCATGTCTCCATCAGTACCCCTGCAGGAGATGATCCGGGCCATCAGGTCAGCACGGACGCAGTGTGAGGAGCGGGGTGTCATCCAGAGGGAGTGTGCAGCCATCCGGGCGCAGTTCAGACAATCTGACAATGGGGGGCGATCGCACAACCTGGCCAAGCTGCTCTACGTGCACATGTTGGGCTACCCCGCTCACTTTGGTCAGGTGAGGGGATTTTGCTAATGCCCGTCATGGGATTGCTTGGGTTAATGGGGTCAGCGGGGTGAGAAAGAAACCAGCATGCAGCTGGTGGAACTGGGTTCAGTTCATCACTGAATTGGCCTCTTGCAACAACAGTGGCCCAGCCGCTATGTCCCAAGCACTGAAATAAATGAACTGGGCCCACTCCAGCTGCAGGGCTGCTGCTCTGAAGCCCAGCCTGACCCCCACTTGGAGTGGGCAAAGAGCAGGACATCTTCCTCAGGGCACTTCACATTCAAAAGAGTTGTTGCTCCCCCCTACTAGATGGAGTGTGTTCGGATGATAGCCAGCCCCCGCTACAATGAGAAGCGTGTGGGATATCTTGGAGCCATGATGCTGCTGGATGAGAAGCAAGATGCCAGCTTGCTCATCACAAACTCCATCAAGAAGTAAGGACAGCGAACACCTGTTTTTTTACTTCTGTATTTAGCATTTGAGATAAGATAAGATAAACCTTTATTAGTCCTTCAATGGGGAAATTGCAGTGCTACAGCAGCAAAGGTGAGTAATAGATAAAAAAGCATTTATATGCAATTAAGGAGGAACTCCTGCGATTTCACACATCAGGACAATGTGAAAGGTGTGCGATGTTAAATTGGTGGAGTACTCATTTAATAAACAATTAATAACTGGCTTGTAATGCACTATAATAGAGTTGTAATCAAATATAAAGGAATTCTTAAAGTCTTTATTAACATATATGTCAACAATTATTACTCCTCATTTAGAGCATCTGTAGCAGGTCTATTACTGGTATTGAGTGTTAGAACACAGTATAACATAGCACACAATAACAAATCTTACAGTGTGTTTATAAAGCATTAGTTAACAATTTTACTCAAACACTTTCAAATGCAGATTTAAAACTGTTAAAACCATGAAGATATATATTTATTATATTTCATTACAGCTATGTTACAATATGTTATCAAGCATTCCAGTTATGCTTCATTTGAGGAGTTAAAGTTATTGACAAATAACATAAAATGCCATATCTTCTTACAGCTATATTATAGTGTATAGTAGCATATTACAAACCATTTATACTGTATGCAGCTTATAATATATGGGGGTTAAAATAACACGTTTTCTGTGTTATATGTTTAATTCTGGAAGGCTGCTTGTAAAAGATCAATGACTGGTATTTTCTCTCAAATAACAATTCACAGCATTGGGGTAGAACATAATAATCATATGTTAGACTAAAAAAATAATTGTTTTATTTGACAAAAGTACACTTTAATGTAAATAGAGTAAAGTGCAGTCGACAAAATGGGGACGAAAAAAAGAATCTGAGAAAGTCACATAGTATACAGCATGGAGGATATTCCCAAATGATTTCAGTAAAATGCCAAACAGTTTTTGCGCTTATATAGTGTGTGTGTGTGTGTGTGTGTGTGTGTGTGTGTGTCTGTGTGTGTCTGTGTGTGTCTGTGTCTTTTCCAGTGACCTTTCTCACAGTAACCAGTACGTGCAGTCTCTGGCTCTTTGCACACTGGCCTGTATGGGTTCAGCTGAGATGTGCAGAGATCTGGCACCAGAGATTGACAGGCTGCTCCGAGCCTCTAACTCCTACATAAAGAAGAAGGTGGGACCTCCATGTTTTGTTATGTTTCATTTTTCCCTAGCGGAACGTACATATTAATATTACTACCACTGTAATCACCAGAGGCGTCACAAATTTGATGACTTTAGACTCGACTTGACAAAATCAAAGAAGACTTGCTACTTGACTTGGGTTACTTCAATTGGACTTGAGCTGATTGACTTAAAAATACTTGATACTTTCCCCCAAGCCCAAAGATTTAAAAGTATGTTATTTAAATACAACAAGAAAATTCATTCTGTTGTGGTGCTATATAAAGTTCAATGTCAGCACTTGTTTGAACTTGTTTTAACAAATAAATGTACATTTTGAAAAGCATCCATTATTTGTCATGACTGTTAAAATTGCATTACATTTTGTGAAAAGCACATAATGACTTGTTTAGGACTTGGAACTTGACTCAGGACTTGTCCATCTTGACCTTGGAATTGAGTGCAAAGACCTGAGATTTACTTGTGCCTTGCAAAACACTGACCTCTGGTAATCACTATATAAAAGTGATTCTGTAGTAATTGTACTGTGTATATTTAGTATCTAGGTAAAAAACATAATTTAAAAGTTACTGTGATTTGTTATGTGCTGCTCATTACTAGTGTTGGATAGATCATGTGTTATAGTCTGTTTAAAACAGTGGTGGTACACAGATTTCAAACTAACGAGATCTGAACCTGTTCAGTGTAGTGATGATGTAACGGTGCTGATGATGACTTGCCCCACTGTTCCCCCAGGCTGCTCTGTGTGCTGTACACATTGTGAGAAAAGTCCATGATCTGGGGGAGCTTTTCACCCCCGCAGCTCGCTCCCTCCTTGCCGAGAAGAACCACGGTCAGTTGATCTACCTTCATGACACCCCTTAGTTACGTTTACCGGTTTGATGTTGCCAAGCGTGTCTCACAAATTACCTATTTCCAATTATTCTTCATGTTTTTGCCTCTTGTTTATCCGTAGGTGTGTTACATGGTGCTGTGGTGCTCATCACTGAGCTCTGTGAGCAGAATCCAGAGACACTAGAGCGGTTCAGAAAAGTAGGAGGCACACACACACACACAAACACTCTTCCTGATCTAATAAGTTGTGTATATGGACACTCTGTCTCTGTGGTGTAAGACGTTTGTGCTGCGTGTATCTCAGACAGTGCCAGATCTGGTTCAGATCATGAAAGGTCTGGTCATTTCGGGTTATTCTCCGGAGCACGACGTGGCAGGAATCAGTGATCCCTTCCTCCAGGTCAGTCACTGCAGCACTGCTCACTTGTATTACAGAATCATAGCCTTCTGTTTACTTCTATTAAGTTCGTTTAATGGATACTTTAGAGGCATGGTGCTGGAATTCTGCACTGCATTACACTGAGTATAGAGCAAAAACACTTTAGTAACATTGGAGACATCTTATTTTATATTCTTAATTTTCCTGAATCTGTTCAAACGATCAGCAGATTCAGTCTTAATTGTGTACAGACTTTTGATAAATTGTTCGTGTTTTGTCTTTCCTTGTTTCTTTCTTTCTCACCAGCACACACAGATTTATCGTTTAGTCCTTCCTTCTGATCTTTGCTGATTCAAAATAACGTGTGCTCCATCTGTTCACTCTCGCCTGTCTTTGTCCTCAGGTACGCATCTTGAGGTTGCTGAGGATCCTCGGCCGCAACAATGAGCCAGCCAGTGACGCTATGAACGACCTACTTGCTCAGGTCAAGTGTTCACTTTCATATACACAGAGAATTAATTACATGAAGTTGCTTTGCTCCTTTCTTTTGTTCAGTTCAGTTTTGCCTTTGAGCTTATCAATTCCTTTTAAGCTGCTGGAAACTTGCAAGAAGGAGTCATGAAGCCCGCAGGAAGTGCACCAGGCTTTGAAGCCAAACTGTGTAATTACAACTTCCGGGTCCATTACGTGATGCACACTGGCCCAAAAAGACTTTTTCCCATAGACTTACATTGTCAAAGAGACATCTGTAAATCATATAATAATGTTTTTTGTGGTACATAAACTAGCCAGTACAAACACTTAACCAGCACTTATTTATCATTCGATCATTATGTCCTAAAAGTCCTAACAGCCGAATCCAAAATTATAGAGTCACTGTCGTCCCGGGCTAAAGGAAACACAGCTGCTCTATGGGTCAAGCTATGCAGGAGATCCGGGTAATTACACAACTTTTTTTGGCTTCATGCTCCACTGAGCAACTTTCATACGAATGAAAGGGGCCCGTCTCTGACGCTGTATCCAGTTTTCTTTATAAATCCACGGGAGTCATGGTGGAGAAAAGGAAAGGTCCAAAGCGTGGCAAACAATGCTAGTTTTAATGTCTGTAAAATGATCATTTTATGTAAGGGTGGAAACACTGGCAATATGCTGAAACATCTTTCTACACATCAGTGCCACTGCTTCCCAACAGAGCAGCACGTCTGTCATAGAGAGTAAATGTCCTGTGTTTATAATAACTTAAGCACCCTGTATTCAGGCAAGAAAACCTAAATAAAAACAAACGGTGTACAAATATTCTCTCATTCCATCCATTTTAGATGATGACTGACACCTACAATTTTCCATACAGAAACTTAATCTGTAATTAGTAAGGGAATGAAGAATTGGGCTGATAAGCAGAATCGATACTTATATACTTATATGTGTTTGACTTACCGTACAGGTGGCGACCAACACCGACAGCACAAAGACTGTGGGCAACGCTGTGCTGTATGAGACTGTTCTCACAGTGCTTGACATCAAGTCAGAGAGCGGCCTCAGGGTGAGGCAGCAGCAACACAGACTGTGTTTAACCCCAAAGGGAATAATGTTACCTAATTAATGAACAAATGTACACGTGCTTTGTTTCACAGGTTCTGGCTGTGAACATCCTGGGAAGATTTCTCCTGAACAACGACAGGAACATTCGGTTAGTTTCCCTTTTACCTCTGCTCCTCACTCCTGTTCCTCTTTCCCTTTACATCTCTTCCCCCATCTTTCCCTCCTCCCTCTCTTATCTCTCTGGGTCACTTTACCTTTTCCACTCCACAAGGCCAACGGCAAACTCACCGCAGTCAGAGAGAGAAACCTCCCAACAAGCTGTAATCGGTCTGAACCCCGCCAGGACTCACTGTCTGTCTGTTAATCAGGTTATCTGCAGGTCTTGAAAAGCATTGAATTAAGTTTCCTTAAAAAAGGCCTGAGAAGGTGTTAAAAAGTATTTAATTTATAAAAGTCACATTTTCTCTTGTTTGCTCTAGGCAGTGATGCTAGTTATAAAATGTTTTTGTATCTGATTCCAGGCTGTTGGGAGACATTAAACATCAATAAAGTAAAAGTTGGGTTGCTGTGACAGTGGATTGTGCTACAGTTTCAAGCAGCTCAATCAGCTCTGAAGCAAACACTGTCACTGCTGCTAGCTATAGTGCCTAGTAAATTAATCATCTTAAAATGGACATGTGTCAGTTTTAGCAGAAACTTAAATTAAGCTGATACTTTTTCATTGGTTAATATGTCCATCCATTTTATTTTGAATTCATTAAAATTTATTGAAGAAGGTACAGAATATATCCTCCACACCAGACTCTACAACTCAAACCCACACATACACAAAAAATCTGATCTCACCAAGGATTTATATCATGGTAAAACTATTTTCTTGCATACATTTTGAAAATGTCTTCAAATAATTGCCAGCATAGAGTTTGCCTTTTTAATTTTTTCTGCAATGTGCGTGTGGAAATCAACTGAACTATCAACCACTACACCTAGATCCTTTTCCTCTTCCACTTGTTGAACCAGCAATTCTCCAATGGTATAATTGAATATAATGTAAATCGTTCTCCTCGTGTGTAGATGTTTACATTTTTTAATTTCAGTAACTACTGATCACACCAATTACTCGTGCTATAGATCTTCTTGAAGATGGGCTGTGTCAGTGTCCTTAGTAATTATTCTGAATATTTTTGTGTCGTCCGCAAAAAGATATGCATCAGATTGTATCATCCTTGGTGAATCATTTATATAGTCAACAAAGAGTACCGGGCCCAGCACTTATCCCTGTGGAACTCCAGAGGTCACCGAGCATAAAAAGTCCTGTATCCAGTCTGTAACTCTGTCATCTATGCAATAGGATTTTAATTTTGACAGTCTCTTGTGGGGAACTGTATCAAAAGCTTTTGGGAAGTCCATATATATAGAATCGACTGACTGTCCTTTATCCAAAGCTGCTGACAACTTATCAAGAACTGTAAAAAGCTGAAGTGTAGTTGATCTTCCAGATATAAATCCATACTGCTTATTGCTAAACAGTCTGTTTGACTTCATATGGTTAACAATATATGTCTTGATTAGTTTTTCCATTTTCACACTGCAGATGTGAGACTTACTGGCCTTTAGTTTCCTGCTAATGATTTGTTTCCCTTTTTTGAAAATTGCACAAATTTCCATCCACAGGGTAGAACTGATTCTTCTAACGATTATCTAATACTGTTAGTGGTTCGGCAATCACACAAGCCAATTCCTTTAAAATCCTAGGATGTATTGCATCTGGCCCTGGTGATTTATAGATGTTAATATTCTGTAGAAGAAGTTTCGTATCCTCAGTAGTTATTATAAATCATTCCATTGTCTGAACTTCCAATCTTGGCAATGCAGGTATGTGCCCTTCGGGTTCATTCACAAATACACTGCAGTTGTATTCTGACAATATTTCTGCTTTTTTAATATCTTCGTCTTGTGTTGGGGAGTTGGTATTATTCTGTATGGTATATAAGTCTCCTACTGTTGTTTAAATTTTTGTATAATTATTATTTTTATTTATATAATTCCAAATAACCTTTGGTTTCTGTTAAGATTGTCTTGCTAAGTCTTCATATATCTTTCTTATCTGCCACTTATCTGGGTCCAAGTTACGATACTTTCATTAATTCTATCATTTGGGAGTTATTTTTATAAACTACTGGGAAGTACTGAAAAATGTAATATGATAAGTAATTCTAGGCAACATCCCCCCTACTGATTTCCCATCATACTTTCATACTTTGGCAGGTTTGACTGTGAAACAGATATTAAACTATTTTTGTATATTTGTGGCATTAAAAAGTCTTAAAATTGAACTCCTGTGAACCTTGCAGAAAACCTGCTTATGTCTTATGTTATGCTTATGTCTCCATTCTGGGCTATGCCATTTTTAAACATGCAGTGTGGAGGCCTGTCACAGGTTCCTTGAGGTTTGTTATGGTACTATTTTTATGGCTTTGTCTCTATAGGGGCAGTGTGGCTCCTCCGCTCGCATAAATACTTGATCAGTTCATGATACATTTCCAGCGGAAAGATACATTATTTATTTTACCATGTTAAGAAAGTTACGTTTGGACACCACTGTCAGTTAATCTTGATTCTTAGTCGATGGGGGGTTAAAAATTGTATTTGTTAAATATTTTCTGCCGCCCAACATGCTCTAACAGGCCGTAGTGCAAACTTCTGGGAATTTACTCACGGCGCTTCAACATAATGCAGTGTGAAACTTAAAACCTGACATCTTTATTTCTGTTCTGTATGCGTGTCCAGGTACATTGCCATGATCTCTCTTCAGAAGATTGTTGGGACAGACCACAATGCGGTGCAGCGCCACCGGGGGACCATAGTAGACTGCCTGAAGGACCAGGACGCTTCTGTCAAGCGGTAACTTTCACCTCTTCTCCACTTGTCAGGCACAGCTGTTACTCTACAGATGTTCAGTAAACTCGACACTGTGAAGCCATGCTCTTCCAATGTCACCCCCTAATGTGAGTGTTCTAACATGATTTTGATTGAACTTTTTTTTGTATTCTATTGTTCAGGGACCAGTTCATTTTAAAATGGATGTGGAAATGTAGCATACCTTGTTAAAAGTAATTTCCTCATTTTATGTTTGAGACATTTTCTGATGCTCTCAGCAAAAGTAATAATTGAAAGCTTAATGGGTTTATATAAATAAAACCCCATCACGTTGTCCCTCCTCTAGGTAAAACAAGATGATGATGATGATGATGATATAAAAGTGCTGCGTACATTTTGAGTGGCCACTGCGTCTGCCAGCAGTGAAGGTCGATGTTCTGTATTTTGATTGGGCAACAACTCCCCCGCCATGGGGTACTGGCTACCTCTGATCCCACTGGCGATAACATACACTACAGGGTTGATGCTATCTACTTAATCTAAAGTCATCACACAGCCAAGTAGCTTGTGTTTTGCTAACTAGTTTCATAAAAGTTTATTGACCCAAACAAGATAATCAAACTTTTAAACTGATGTAGCTCCAAGAGGGTTTCTCTTCTGTTTGTTTTCTGCTGGCAGAGATGTGTTCAGGGAACTTACATACCAGTACAATGAGAGTGTCACCATTGTGGATAAAATACCATAAAAGCATCATACTGCGAGGTTCACCGGGATTTCCAGTCCTACTAATGATGATAATAAAGCTATACTACTGATCCCAGAATTACCAACATTAATCCTCTCCGGCCAACTCTCCAGCCGTGCTTTGGATCTCTCCTTGGCGCTCGTGTCGGCCTCCAACGTCCGCTCCATGATGAAGGAGTTGCTCCTCTTCCTCTCCTCCTGCCCCCCCGAGCTCAGGGCCCAAGCTGCCAGCGGCATATTCAACGCTGCAGAGAGGTGAGCGTCACACCGGACGTGTAGATGTGCACACACGTGACTGTGATGCATTCATGTGCACGTGAATGCGTTTTAATGTGCTCTGTTGTTCCAAGTGTGTTTTAGTGTGAAGGCTGTAACAGAAAAGTATCAGTGCTTAAAGTATATGTGTCTCCGTGTCGCACCCTGTGTCAGTCTCTGCTCTCAGTAATACCCGTCTCCTTTAGTTGCACTGTGACGATGAATAGACTTCTGTTTCTACTATATATCACTCTACCACTTGATGCACTTTGTTTTGGTGTGTGTGTGTGAGAATAGTGAGAGGATGTAGATGGACTCACTCTCAAGCACCACTGAGTGTGTGTGTCTCTGTCTCTGTCAGGTATGCGCCCTCCCAGCGTTGGCACATTGACACCATCCTGCATGTCCTCACCACGGTAAATACAGACTGGACTCACGCTGCTGCCTCCTTCATGACTTTCTCACTGCCAACTTTTTTAAGCTGCCCACTGCCATCATGAATGCCTTAGTGAAGATGTATGAAGGCTGGATAGCCATTGAGATACAAAATGTGTATTTTATAAACAATGTATTTGACAAGAGACCTCCTCTGTACACATTTTCATACATGCAGCCCCAGGTCCTGAATAGGCCGTTTGTCCTGAATTAATGCTTTCCATTTACAACCTTACTTTTCATTGTGCCCTTCATCTCGGTAGGGGGATAAATGATTAGAGTAAAAGCTAATGCTTACGCTAATCCTTTGCACTGTTCTACCAAAAGGATGGAGTGTATAGAAAGGGTAACAATGGAGATGTGGCACAAATTAACGTCAGTTTATAATGTGTATGAACTGTGATGGAAACATCCCCCAAGTGAGGTCATTGTGTCTGAGAGGAAATGTAGGGTGACCCAAATACTTGGGCCAGCTGTTTAACTAATGGTGTGTGTGTGTGTGTGTGTGTGTGTGTGTGTGTGTGTGTGACTCTGATCTCCACTCTGCCAGGCAGGGGGTGACGTGAGAGATGAAACGGTGCCCAACTTGATCCAGCTCATCACCAACGCCTCAGAGCTGCACTGTTACACCGTCCACAAGCTCTACCGGGCCCTGATCACTGACATCTCTCAGGTGTGTGCGTGCGTGCGTGCGTGCGTGCGTGCGTGCGTGCGTGCCCTGTTATTAAAGGAGCGCTACAAAGTGTTAGGCAGGTGGCTTGTTGGTCAGCTTGCTCATGCAGTGAACTCTGGGTTGCTCCATGCTGATCCTTCATCCTACGATAAATAGATCATATGTGGGAAGAATACTTTGTCTTTTGTTAAATGCAAAAACATTTAGTAATTAAGAGTTTTTAAATTTTATTTTACCTAAACTCTGCCACCTTTATACTTTATACTTCAAAGAAAAATTGGACACACAAGCGCACACTCTCACATGTACTTCCATTCTGGGCAAAGCTCAGACTCTTTCAAACGAAGATATGAAGTGAAGCTGATATTCCACGTAACTCATATTTCCTGGCTTTGAACCCATCCTGGATCCTCAAGCCCACAGAGATTCCAAAGATATCTATTGTCATCTTTAGGTCTAAAAAGACTATTCAAAGTCATGTTCAAAGCCGTTGCTACAACTAGTTATAGATCAGAGCAGCAAGATTTGAAACTTTAAATCACAAGGGATGCATGCCATCTTTTCATTTATTTACAAAATTATTACAAAATTTAGTTTTTGGACAGAAATCCTATTAATTAATATTCATAGAGAAAAACATGCAATTTCAATGTAAGATCATTCTGCAGCACAACTTAATGGTCAAAACTCAAGAGATGTTTGAGCATGTCAGTTGAAATAGAAGCCTGTGTCGTCCGTACAGCAGACGGAGCTGGTTTGGTTTCATGGCGGTGAGAATAGCTAGGCTGTTTCAGTTTGAAATCGGCTGATGCAACCAGGTTTATTTTTGGAACCGAGTCAGCTGAGCAGCCATGTACTCATTTTCAGCGTTGTGCAGTTTCCTCATCTTCTGCCACATTAACTCCCAGTGAATCCAGGAAAAAGTGGCTCTGATGTTTCAAACGGCTACGCTGACCAGCCAGCCAGTATCTCAAGAACATGAAGTATTCCTCTGTGATTATATTGAACTGTGAATTCACAAAGAATGGAGGAGAGAAGGATTGCGGCCGCTGATAGCACCATGATTTGAGCATCATGCAACTGCTGTCTGCCTCATCTCAAGGTCCAATTCACAAAAGATATTGCGCTAATAACATCAGCCTAAACACGCCCATAACGTTTTTCAGCTGAGTGCAATTATCCATAAAAGAGAACACACAGTAGCACAGTACCGCGGCTACAGTCACTGCTGCCATGATCACTGGAACGTCTGAGCGTGACACCTTTTTATAAATGCGCTTCAGTTTCCACCGCCTCACTGAAGATGCTAATAATGGTCACTCTCACTGCGTGTGGCTATTAGTGCTGTTGTTTGTGAATTTGACTTTTTTTGCAATGAGGGGGCCTTATTTGCACCAAGTGTCTGCATATTCAACCTAATGTGGATACGTGCAAATCGCCACATTTTCTCGGCAGCACAGTTTTATTCTTTGCGGATGCTTTGAGAATAACACAGTTTCTTTTTGTCTTATTTGTGCACACAGTCCTTTTGTGAATTTGAGTGTAGTGTACGTACGCAATTATATGAGTATAATATTTGTATGTTCAGCAATCCCTGGTGCAGGTGGCGTGCTGGTGTATAGGAGAGTATGGAGACCTGCTGCTGAGAGGAGAGTGTCAGGAGACGGAGCCTGTTCAGGTACACGGAGCACAGATTTATAGTATAATACAGTTAAGAATTAGTAATAGTGATTCAACCCATTGCTAGACCATGAAAGGTTTTCCACTTGCAGTTCTAAAGACCTCTCGGGTAGGACAGAAAGCAACATTTTACAGTTTCTCCCACCGCTGGTTTGGAAGTAATATGGAGTCTGAGTAGTTAGCATAAGAAGTGATAGCTCAACATGTAGAAACTCAGATTTCTTCAACAGGAAATCCAAAGAAAAAGCAAGCACACAGTTTGATTAACAATGCAGTGCACATTGCATTGAGACACTGCAGCAACAGCGCTTGAAGAACCAAAACTAATAGACATTAACTCAAGTATTATCTGTTTAGTGATGGAAACCAGCACTTCTTTTCACTATATAACGCATACAAGAAGAACATAGAAAGTCCAGCTCCCTAAGGTGGGTGGTCCCAACAGTGCGTATGGTGAAGGAATAACCTGGTCCTCTTTAATTTAGCATTTTGTGTTTTCTTAATAGCAGGTTAAAATATGGTATCAGTGTCTGGGTTACCCCAAACTCCTAAGTGAACGTAAATGTGCTGGATCATCTGTTACATTAACACTAGAAGCTAAAATGTGCCATTTTTATTCCCCAGTTTCAGTGTTAGAAACATGTCGGCAGCTTTCAGACCCTGTATTGACACGTCTCTCAATTAGGTCACGGAGGACGACGTCCTGGACGCCTTGGAAACGGTCCTGCAGTCCCACATGTCGTCCCCGGCGACCAGAGGCTTTGCTCTCACCGCCACCATGAAACTGAGCACACGCATCACTGATAATGTGGAGTAAGCACAAACTCGAAAGGAACAAAAGTATGCAGGGCAGTATTTGCATGGTCAGAACCAGTGAGTTAACGGTTATTTTGCCGTGTGTTGAGAAAATAATATAACCTCCTACACACCGACATGTTCCAATACTGCCAACATGCATTTAATTGCTTCAACACTGCAACACATTTCAGTGAAGGCAGCTACACGCTTCTATTAAATCTCCTCTCTTATGTTGTGGCTCCCGTCTGTCTGTGACAAAGGTTTGATGCTAATGTGTCACATATAAAGAGTGTCATCAATGTTGGCACTTCAGTTTAGTACAGCTGATTGGACAAATAGTGTCATTGGTCTAACAGCCAACTCCACGAGGATGTTTAGAAAAGACTCCAGATTAAGAATGAAGAATTTCTAAACTGTTGCAGTCCTTTCTTTATGGTCGTCTAACTGCTTCCCTTTCTCCTCCTCTCTCCACCCCTGCCAGTCGGATCAGAAGCATCGTCAGCATCTACGGCAGCTGTATAGACGTGGAGCTCCAGCAGAGGGCAGTTGAATACAATGCTCTGTTCAAAAAATATGACCACATGAGGTATGCAACAACATGATGATTTATCTGTTTGTAGTTAAACACAAAGGATCTTCCTCTTCATACAACGGGCTGTCCCTGTGGGGATCCATACTGTCGTCAGACACCTCGAGTATCAGTCTGAGCCTGTCGGTGGCAAAAACAAACACTTTTAGTAGATGTTTGCCGCAGTTGCCCCAAAGGATTATGTTGCAGCCCGTTCGCAAATGCCAGCAGAGTCGATCTACTAGACCAGTTGCAAAACCTTTTGTATCTATTAGTCATTTAGACAAGTTTAAAAATACCAGATTTTCCCTTTAACATTAATATTGACAGTAAGGCTGAACAGTTAATCAAAATTGCAATACGATAGATTTAAGTTGTGACTCATCTCACAATCGCAGTATCTGTCATAATAACCACAACATGATTTTTTTTTTTTTTTTGCATATCGTTAAGCCTTAATTGATATTTTGTCTGACCATAAAGAGCTGAGGTGTTCCCTCTCTCTGCAGGGCAGCAGTGCTGGAGAGGATGCCTGTGATTGAAAAGAACTCCCCGGGCCATACCAACGGAGAGTCCGCCGGGGACGCCATCAAGGACGTCCAGCCAGCCAAAGTCAAGCAGGGAGAGCCTCTGCTGCCGCAGCAACCTGCTAACCAGGTACATTCCTTTGACATGTTATGTGACAGACTAGACTGGTGGTGACCCCTGTGGAGATTTTGCAATCCCATCTCTCCCAATCCCAAGCTGTTTTATGACTGTTAAACAGTGGCGGGCCGTGCATTTCACACCTAGGCCTTCAGTGATGTCGTACTTTCCGACTTCAATAAATACCTCTCATAATACCATCATTTATGACACCACGTGACCACGGTTGGAGAAATAGTATACAGAAACACACTTACACACTACTGGGCATTGCATCACCTCAAT
>JAVQJL010061202.1:0-22486 GCA_036024295.1 Nannoperca obscura | reverse complement strand
CGCACGCACAGGGTCAAACATCTGCTGCTGGTGGAGCCGTGGGGGTTCCCAGCTCGTCCAGAGAACCCCAACCACAACTCCATCCCAGTTTGGATCAGAGCTATGGGGGCTGTTATGAGCCCTTTCAACCCCCTGGCTGGACTCAGACTGGCTGGGCCTTTAGGTCAGCACACGCATACACACACATGCATATTAACACAATGTGTACACTTTCCCAATCAAGTGAATGGAAAAGTCCAAACTTTTGACTGGTACTGTATGTATTCTTACTTCTATTTCATATTCAGTATACCAAATCTGAGCTTTGGCTTGCTAAAGATGATTGTGTATCAATTTTAACATTTGAAAAATGAGAGTATCATTGTAAAGACTATACCATCTCACACGAGTGTTATTTTTAGATAGTTTTCAAATGTTTTATCACAAAAATAAACATTCCCATAAACCCTTTTGCTACTCGTCCCCCTGGTTCTACGTCATCATCACTCTGATTGTTTTCACTTGGCTGAAAATTCTGAAAACTCAATCTCTGTAACAGAAGTACTGTGTACAGATTTCTAGAGAAAGCCGTGTGGTAAAAACTATGTAATGCAATGCAGAGGTCAGAAGGTGCTGCCAGTGCTTTTGTCAATGGTCTGGTTTGTTTGCAGTTGTCACACCAATATCTGGAAGCAAATTTCTGCATCTTTCCACTTCTTCTCTCAGGTCCAATGCTGGTCCAGACCATCAGGTCAGATTTCAAGCAGAAATACTCTTCTGTGTTTGATGACAACACGGTATCTGACTACATCTACCACCTGAATGCGCAGACTCCAAGGTGAGAGATGTTTTAAGCCAATATGGACTGATAATGTATTTTATTTTTATTCTCCAACAGAATTTCTTTGTGTTTCAGTGGAGAAACAGCCTTTAAGAACATGACCATTCCCTATGCCTGGGCTAAGAGGCCCATGCTGGAGAGAATCGGGCAGGTCCAAGCTGACATTCCCATCTCCTTCATCTATGGATCGCGCTCCAGCATTGACAGTGACTCTGGATATTCGTTCAAGAAAACCAGACCAGATGTGGAAATCAGAGTATGGTCTTGAAAACTATTTGCAACTTCAGTTTCATGTCAAGTCTCTTCAACATATAGTTTGAAAAGAAATGAGCTTTGTTTGAGTAGATCCCAAACTGTTGTTTTAGCTTTTTCATGGAAGGAATACACTCGTGCATACATGTGTGTCTACAGAAGGGCTTTTTAGGCCATAAATGGCTGTGAGATAAATTCATACATACATTTCAGCATGAGTATTTCTAAACCACTGACTCTTTCTGTTCAACTGTGCGTTTGTGTTTGTCAGGTGATCAGAGGAGCGGGCCACTACGTTTTCGCCGATCAGCCCGACGACTTCAACCAGACAGTCCTTCAGGTCCTCGCGAGGACAGAGAAGAAAAGCGAAGACGAGGGACCGAAGCAGGGAGAGCTCCCTCCCTCCGACGACAGACCGGGGGGAACAGGGTTCAACTAACCCAAAGTCATTACACAGCCACAGCAGTCTAACTGTAAGCCTCTTTATCATGCACTTTACTCTGAAGAGAAACCCATCACTGACTGAGGACACTTAACTCATCATTCCATAGTCTAACGTTCCCTAAGGCTTGGGGTCAAAGGTCAGATGATTAATCCAGCCTCATGTAAAGAAGTTTTTCTAAATAAATTTAAAAAAGCAAATAAAAAGCAGACTGTGTTGCTTGTTTATTAATTTTTTTTATTGTTTTTGTTTTTGTATGTGGTTCGAGCAGTTGGTGTAAACTGGGATCCATTCCAAAATGAATGGATTCCTGGAAACTTGTTGGGCAACTCTTGCCTCCGAAAAAAGAGGAATCATCTCTCAAGGGAATATCTTGTTTCGAGCAGCGGACTAGGCAAAGTACACAAAATGTTCTTTTGTGACCCCTCACCCACTCAGAGAGATATGAGGTAGATGTAAGTAGGGCAAAGGGATGGTGTGTTTTTCAGAGAACTTCAACCTCACTTCTCCAGAGGCGCTGTGACTCACAGTGGCCAGCAGGTGGCAGCACAGTAACAGCATGGGCACATTACTCCCCCTGTGAATCCCATGCAGAGCGCCTCACATGCATATTGAGCTGAGTGACCTACTCGGGAGACCTGGACAGTGATGCTTTAAGAGCAGCATGACACGAAGCTCTCTGCTAAGTCACAACTGCAGTGACAGAATAGGGTCAGAGATGTGCATTGGACTAAAAATAGGCCTTCTGTTTCGACATGAGTTAAGCAATTTGGTCCTTTATCAGGAGAACATCATATTGTGAATATGCAAGTCTGCAAAAATGGCCAGAGCAAGGAAGTCACTGTTTAAACTGGACCCTTGTAAAGCACATAAAGGCTGCGGTTTGGTAAACTAGTGGAGGAGAGAGTTGATAACCTGATATCTTTTTGAGCATTGAGCACTGGCCTTTACTAGTGCAACCCCTCTATTAACTCTGCCAGTCCCTGTCATTTCAAAGACATCAACTCGGCCCACCCAAACTGTCTCTTGGCAACAGGTTAGCCACGGAGACCGAGTCTTTTGGATCGCCGACCTGCAGGAAGTGATGCTGCGGTTGGACGGGGTAATTATGGGTTGTTTGTTGTCTTGAAGACACTGGCTGGCTGCTTGACAAGGCAGCGAGGAAGACTCAGCAGGAGCTACACGTGCACAGTCTCTTGGGGTGTGAAATGTGCACACAATGTGCTCAGGCCTCTGTCCATAATACTAATTTAATAAGCTTTCAGGTTTTTTCATCATGTCTCCCTCTCTCTGTCACCCACTCAGTCGCATTGGCACAAAATAATTTCATTTAGGAATAAGTGAGACCAGTGAGAAAAGGGACAGGAGCTTTCATACTGAGTTTGGATATAACTGAAGCTTGAAGGCCTGAAATAACTGCACATGAAAGGTGTGCACACACAGGAACACATACTGTTGCACTGCTGCTGGCATCCTAACAGCTCTTGGTTTGTCTTTAATCAGCACCACCACATACGGGTTTGTGCGGCCAAGGCATCAGGAGCTCACTTTAAAAGCTAATGGTGAAATCTCTCTCTGATTGGAAAAGTCAGAACTGATATTTCACAGATTCTTCTGACTTACTTTGGCTCCTAACCCATAGTTTTTGAATCTTAGTAAAAGCTTACTCAATACTTTAACACAAATTATGAACTGAATGAACCTGGAGGTCCTGCACAAGGCTGCCCCGGACCAGCACTGCTCGTCTTTTGCCTCATACTATAGCTATCCATCACCTCAGTGCAGAAGCCCCATACAATTGTGTTCATTTTTCATGCGACAGTCCACCAGTGTAATGAGATGCATGCATCATGCACGGGCAGCTCCACTGGCCTCTTGTCTGAACCAAACAATTATAGTCTGCTTATAAGTGACTGATGATATTTACAGTCCAGAGATTTATTTTTACCACAGAGTTGACTGCCAGACTGACATTTGCACAATAAAAAGGACAATATTGCAACAAGGTCTGCGTGGCAGAGCTATGTTGTTAAATGAAAGCAATATCTATCTTAAATATCTATATGCAAGTTCATTTTCTATCCTACCAGTGATTTGAAAGGTACTGTCATTTTCCCAGAGCTGTCAGCTTTTATGCAGTGAGAGCACTTCACAGCTCTCACATTACACCAAAGGCGTCAAAGTCTAATGATTACAGCATTTCAATTCTTCAGAATTTCCTGAGTGCATCAGGAAAGACTAACAGAGCCAGAGCTGGAGTTTGCCAGCTGGTTGGTTGTTCTCTACAGACACAGCACAATAAAAGCTGTCGATGTGATGACTTCTCTTCACCCCACAGAAGGATGGATCCAAAGTGGCATTGAGACATTCACATTGAGACTCATGCGAAGGCATCTCATCAGTGACATCACTGGGACTGATACTGAAGCGCCACTGATTCATAAAATCCTGTAAAGCAGTTAATTTCTGTCTCTTCACTGAAACTATTGATTCTTCAGAACTAAATTTGGGCTCTGAGACACAGCCTGTCACCAAGCAAATTTCCATGATTATCCCAACAGTTTGTTTACATGGATTTAAAAGTCCATCTGGGTCTTCCTCGTCAACAGATGTATTATATATTACCGTTATTGTTTGGTATTCAGATGGTTGGTATGGTCATGACCCCATACTGAAGCTATACAGGAGAGGGCTATACAAATTAAACTGACTTAACTTGATTTAGAATTTCACTTCCACAAAGTTGGAGGACTTATAGGAGATGGATTAAATAAAAGTGGTCAAAATTGGTGCAGCAAAGGTCAGAATAGATTTCCTTTAAATCTGCTATAATCAATATGTTTATATTACAATGGATCACATGACTATCTGAATGTAAAATAGCCACAGAGAATTATCACCCACCTCCGCTCTATAATGCATTTCAGCATCTTTCAACTAATTGTTTTGGTTTTATGCCCTCAACTTTACTGTCTTAGTTTTGCTGTGATCAGTGTTGTTTTCGGCATGAGGGAACTGTTTTCAGTCTAAAAACTCACTGTACACTACCTGCCAAGCACCAAATAACAGAGCAGGAGACTAGCTTAGTGTCTAAAGAGCCCGATATCTTCCTCAGGTTTGGGTAAATAGGTTATAAATAGGCAACTGGTGTTAACAAGGTCGTAAAAGTGGTTAATATGTCAGTGTTGTGTGCATAGCTTGTTTCCACTGCCCCCAAGTGGCCAAAGTCATGTTCACTCCTGGGCACCTGTTTCTAATGCAGGCTTTTCTCAGACTTGGTCAATCTCTATCCGGAGCAACAGAGATCATGATACAACTGTTTTCCCAGGCTGAGTAATACTCTCCATGACTAGGAAATTGACTTTGGCATGTAAAATCAATGAAGTGCTCCTGTAAATCCAAACAATTAGTGTTTATTGTCACCCTCCAGACTATTTTACTGTGTCTGGGAAAAGACAGCAGGTTACAAATGTTAATTACTTCAGAAACAATGAGTTTTCTTGCCAGAATTTGTGTCTTGTGGTTGAGGAGCCTCTGTGGGTTCTTATCAAAACAAGTTTGGGTAACATCCAAAAGGCCCTTCTCCTATTCAAGATCATTAATAACAAGTGTCCTTCAGAACCAACAGGATATGGCTTGGGAGGAAGTCTGCCATTCCCACTGATGTCCTTGCAAGCTGTAATACCTCTGTGTTGTCAGTTCAGCTTTATTTATGCCTCCCCAGACTGCAGTTCATTTTACTTTGGAAGCGAGCGCTGTGTTCTAAAACTGGCTGATTTGATCCCTGTCTCTGCCTTAATTATCTGAGGAATTCTCATGTTCTTAAAGCTGCAACTTTAAAGCTAACCTGCAGTCATCTCTGCCTCCGTGCTGCTCTATGATTTCCTGTTTAGCAGCAGTGTTGTGGCTGCCTGTTATAGCACTGATGCCCAGTGCTCTCCAGCTGTGTCCTGCCTTCTTTGCAGTTCAAAAGTGGGTTTATTTTTCACATCGATTTCCTTGCTTTTTTCCCTGCTGCTGTTTGCTCCTTCTATTCCTGGTCATATCATTTGAGTTTCACAGTGTTATTTGTTGTTAAATTGCCATGGCTTCTGCTGTCTTTTATATAATGTGTGTAATAACTGTTCTTTGTTGATATCCTCTCTCTCCGGTTTCCCTTTTCCCAGGTTGCCACAGCTAATGAAAATTACCTTTAATTGACTTGCTGTCCTCTCTCTATCTCTCTGTCTCTTTCTTGTATGGTCGCTCTCTCTCTCTCTCTCTCTCTCTGGCAGTCCTTGGTTTCACATTGTGTGAGATGGGCAAACACACTGTTTCAGTAACACTATGAGCAAACCTACAGTGAAATCAAATGTACACACACACTCCTCAATGTCAGATTAAAAAAAAACATCAGATGGCCAAACAGTGTTTGTGTATTCGGAGACCAACTGCGTGTGTGTGTGTGTGGTGCTGGTTGGGCATACAAAGATATCAAGTTTTAAAATAACGGAGGAGTGTTGTGTCTCAGCAGGCTGTATTTAGTCTGAGGTGTGGGATCCCTATGGCTTGTTGACTATGTGTGTGTGCAGGGAGGTAAGTCCCTCAAAAGAAATGATATCATTTAAAGCCACTATGTGATTTTAGCATTTTCTCATTTCTGATTCTGATTTTTTTTGTAGAGAAATGTCCCTCTCCTTGTCAAAACCGATGCAGTCTATGTCAGTACATTTCATCATTTTCATCTATTTTAATCACTTTAGCTCAGCAGTGTCT
Organism: Nannoperca obscura; assembly: GCA_036024295.1. Classification (NCBI taxonomy): domain Eukaryota; kingdom Metazoa; phylum Chordata; class Actinopteri; order Centrarchiformes; family Percichthyidae; genus Nannoperca; species Nannoperca obscura. The sequence continues at coordinate 16,217 of JAVQJL010061202.1, read as the reverse complement.
GACAGTTTGTATTACCTACATTCAAACTACTTCTGGCCAGGTGATGCTGCCATTGAGGAAGATCCACCATTTTCACTTCACTGTAGAAGCTCTATAAAGTGGCTTAATATGTTGCGCTAATCCACATTAACCTGCATTGACTGATATTTTGGACATTAATATTAAATCAATTGACTTGATGTGGCTGTTAATGTCAGAGGGGTCACTTGTAGAGCAAAAACAACACCCAATTTTAGCCATTTGTAGCTCATTGTTTTGGTTTTTTGGCCAACACATTAAGTGTGTTATTGAGCCTCACCTGCAGGCGTACAAATTTAGCATCTTGTTAGCAAGCTAACACATGCTTGTGTTAGGAGTTGATGGAGAGCAAACAGGAGAGTAACAATTGGACTTATATTTGTGTGAAAACAGAACTCCAAAATAATGCTAATGTTTGTCTGTCAAATTTGGCAATTTTCAGCTTGTTGTTTTTGTGCCCCCTAGTGGCAAAAGATTGTTTAAAGCAGCTTTAAGTCTAATCTGAAGGTACTTCTTTATACTACTCAATCACTACTACATTTACGAAGATTACATTGTAGTTTTCATACCAATTTAAAGGGAAAAAAATACTGTTTTTCATCAGTACAAATGTCTGTAAAGGGTTAACATGAACAGGCCGCTACTGTTAATGCACACTGACCTGCCAGAACCAGATAATCTGTCTGCTGCTGTGGGTTTAGTGTCTGTAGATGGTGTTTCCCTGCTGGTCTGCCAGATTGATCCCCTGCATACCACACAGCATCTAGTGTAAAAACCACAGAAACTAATTTGGACTCACAGGGTTGCCCACAACTTGCTTGTATGTTTGTATCACATTTGGTATTTTGAAACTAATGAAACTATTAAGATGTACAGAGAGAGATAGAGAGAGATCAGGTGGCAGTGATGTCTCCCGCTGCAGTGAGAGGATTGTAGGTAGATGATAGAATCTGATCCCAGCACGTGCCTCGGCTCACACACACCATCCTCTCTCTGACACATTACCCTCGGTGGTCCATTCACTTTTTGAAACCCACATGACAACCTTGTCATCTGCTCATTTGTGTGTGTGTGTGTTATCCTACATGGCTTATGTGCCCCAGTTTGTTTGTGGGTGTTACATCATTTGTCTGCGCGTGTGCATGTGTGTGTGTGTGTGTGTGTGTGTGTAAGCCTGTGGGTCACACGGGTTTATGCGTCAACCCTAGAGCTCATCTGGTCTGATCTGATTCCCTCTCAGCTGGCTGATGTGGAACAGCCAAACAACCAAATTACAACTCCCTGCAGTGTTTGTAGGGATATGCTTCGAGATCATTCAGGAAAATAAACACAATGGGAGAATTTGTACTGCACCCAGGCCTTTTCCGCTCTGTCAAATCTCGTCTACAGAAACAATCCCTGTTTTTTTATAGATATCACAGAGGCCAAACAAAAACGTGTGTTTTTGGCAGGATGGCACATCACGTTACCGCTAACAGAACATAGGCACTAAAAGGATGTCAGTCTTCATCTCTAGCACATGCTATACCCTTTTGCGTCCATGTTAGCTGGCAGCTACCAATTATGTGTGAAGCCTAATTAAAAGCTCAACTAAGTCTGGGAGTTTGATGGACAACATTTGCAAAAATTAAGTAGCCTAAAAACTGAAACAAAAATAAAGTTTAAAACTACAAGGGAATACTTTACCTGTGTGCAGACAAAGCAAAGGTGCGAACTGGCAAACAATTCATGGGGGAACATTTTTAAAAAGTGTTAATCCTGTAATAGATTCCAATACTAATACTGAAAAAAAAGAATGGTCAAAAGTAAAGCAGCAGAGGCAGAAATATCCTAACCTAGTCAACAGTGTGTCTTTGTGTCATGGCTTGGTAAACTCCCATATCTTTCAAATATGGTGCCCACTTTGTAACACAGGCTTTCTTGTAAAATTCTGTAGTAAAAATTTCTCAGACTGTGGAGCACTCCCTCCAGAGCTGCAGAAGACATTATGCAACCCTTTTCACAGCGCTTCTAGTAATGACAAGTAAACTGATCTTCATGAGTAAAATTGGTAGGGTGCTCATTTAAATTGCTTAAAATAGTCTCATCGTGTAAATTTGACTCAGTTAAAGTAATAAAATAATTTGGACTATAGCCACCAGCCAAATTCCGTAGTTTAAAAAAAATTACATTTTATTTAATTGACCTGTTATTTTGTGAAAATGTTATCCACCATATTGTTTTTTTCAAAGCCTTCTCTACACTGCCAGGGATGTAATTGGTGGAGAATACTAAATACTTAATTCTAAGTAATAATGTTTTAGTCACAGTTATTTAGTCTAAGAACAACACAATCAGGCTTAGAAAAACCCAACATCTATAATATGTGTGGAGTCACATATTATTATTATTATTCCTCTACTCTCTAAAAAGCATAATTTTGGTTTCTTTTCAGGTTGACTCATGTTGAACATTGGTAATATGGCTGCACAACCATTGCTGTTTTATTTGTCTTCAGTCACCTCCCCCTGCTGTCTCTACACCTGTGCAGATCTATAAAAGGTATATCAAAGTTAATGGAGGTGCACACCAACATTCTTTCAACAAAGTCAAGAACCAGACTTCAGACATCATTCACGTCATTTTATTTTAATAGATCTCTATCATATACATACAGTACAATATGCTCAAGACAGATTTTATGGCACATCCATTTTTGTAGTACATTTTGCAGTCGCTGGTATTGCTGTGAGGCTACAGTAAAGTGACCGTTTGAATCTGATACTTAGGTAGATACAGCAGGTGGATTGACCTCAGTGGGTAAAAATAAGGTTGCTACAGCAAAACACATGCACTGTCCAGTTATATATTCCTCTAGGGGTGGATCACAAATCCAGTTACACAGACCGATACTTGAAGGGGCGGTGTTGTTATGTTCTTTTGAAACCCCTTTGTTGTTTTTGTCTTGGAATACGCTACAACCGTGGCTACCGTGATCCTGGAAAGCTAAGGGATGTGCATGGTTAAGGTTCCACCCAGTAGTCATTGAATTTAAAGAGCTGCCATTACACGTATGAACATTTACTCTGTTTGGTTTCAGGGGAGATTTCAATGTTCTTGTTCAGCCATCAAACACAGTTCTAACTCTGGGTTCAACCAAAACCTTGAATATCCAGTAGTAGTGACGAATAATGGTGTATAAGGATCTAGTATTCAGGTTTCTACTGCAATACAACTTTACCATCAATACTACAGGTACAAAGTACTGCTAGGAGGTTATTCACACTATGTACAAACTCTGCCGTGTAACAGAGACTTGACGAGTGAGTTCTTTCTGATTCTGCAGAGCACATTCGAGATAGAAAAATAAAACAGTGATAGACTACAAAATACTGTGTCACCATACATAAGTGCTGCTTTCCATCCCGCCCCCCTTATTTGTCCTCACTTGAATGAAAACACAGTCATAATTTAACTCTTTCAGTCAGAATAAAAAAACAGATAAAACGATTGTCTCAAAAATAATTTTAAAAATAATATTTTTAAAAAGTACAACAAAAGCCGATATGTAACATAACACTAAAACTCATCAGCTTTTCCCTTTTATCAGCTTGTCAGAGTGATATAGGTGTGTTTGTGTGGATGTGCACAAAATGTGTACATACAGTATATACAAGTGTGTAAGAGCAGGGGTGTGAGCACCTCCTGTGTCTGTTTCCGTACTTAATGTCTCTTAATTCAAACAAGCCAGTGGGTTAAAATGTCCCCTTAGTGTCCTGTTTAATTTGCTGAAAGTGCTTCACATACTTGGCATGGCACAGAGTCTCCTCCATGGAGACTCCTTGTGTCTCTAAATGTGCAAGGCTGGCATTTGGACTTTCTCCCAGTTATCCACCATAAGTGATAAATAACAGAAAACAGCATAAAATGCAAAAAGAACGGTGACTCATGAGCCAGTGGTGACATGACATGAAACAAAAGCAAGATGATATGGGATGAACAGATGAGAGTGGAGGAGTGTGGCGGTGGAACGGCTGATGGAGAGGCGGTCTGCGCTCTAGATGACCTGGCAGCAGCTGTGTGGGGTGGGGGTGCAGAGCAGACCCTCCTTGGGGCTCCGGTGGATGTTGACGGACAGAGTCTTGTCGCTCAGAGGCATCTGCAGCACCCGGTTCTTCATGTTCCTGTGGTTCTCCCTGGCCAGGTCCAGCTCCCCCAGCCTCAGCGTGCCCGTGCAGGGCCCCTCCAGCAGCGGGTCAGCCAGCACGTCTCCCAGCGGAGGCTGGTGGTGGTACAGGTTCCCCCTGGGTGAAGGGCCACCCAGGAGCGAGACCTTATCCAGGCTACCCGTGGAGCCGCCCATGCACATCCTCCACATGGGACGGTCCTGGGTGTCCCCCCCAACAACGCTGGCACTGCCGCCGCCCCCACCACCCCCTCCCCCTCCTCCCCCCGTCAGGTTGTGGAACTGAGAGCTCAGGCACAGGCTCATCAGCTTTAGGCTTTCCACCAGGCCGCTGGCAGCTTTGGCTGTGCCCTTGCCTTGGCCCGAACCTGATCCAGGACTGGCACAGTTGGAGGGACTGCCCTGCCCTGACCCCCTTTTTTTTCTATCCTCTTTCCTCCCTTCTCTCTCATCCCCTTGTCCACCTACAGTTGCCGTATGTGTTTTTTGGTAACTTTCTGTCTCATCGTCACTAGTCTCTGAGCTGGGGGTGAAAGCTGCAACCGGTGCTAATACACCAACAGTAGGCGATGACATGAGCGTTGACGGTGATGGTATTCTAGAGTTCAGATTGAGGCTGAGGCTGGGTTTGGGCGGGCCGAATCCATGCAGCTCCCTCCTTTCCTCCTCGTCCTCATCCTCTTTATCCTCCTCATGGATCTGGTTAAGAACTGGAGCACTCATACGAGTTGTCAGCCGATTACCAGAAGAAGACGTAGATGATGATGAGGACGAGGCTTTGGAACGAAGCACCACCTGAGCAGGTAGTGCAGAAGGGGATGAACATTTGTCTTCCTCCCCCTCTTCTTCTTCATCCTCCTCCACACTAAAAAGACTGGGACTACGAGGTTTGCATGGTCCCACTGAGGGCAGAGAGCCCAGCCTGAGGGGGTTGGAGTGGGGCTTCACCAGAGGCCTGAGCCCCCTCTCCTGGTTCTGCCATGCCGGCTGCTGCTGGCTAGACGCTGGGTTGTGGTTCTCCTGCCGCTGGCTGAGGTCCAGCAGAGCTGTTTTGGGCCTGGGGCCTTTGTGGAGGCTCTCAGCACTGCGGGCAGGGGACTGTGGCCCCCCGGGGTGGGAGATAGCCGGACCCCCCAAACCATCACTGACATCCTGGTGAACATCAACTCTAGTGGGCCACGACTGCCTGTGAAGGGTAAAACACACACAGAACACAAGGCTTAGTGGGTTGAATTAGCAAAACTGTATGTATAGACAAAACCAGCTAGCATGCTTCTCTACAAAGTTCAAAATCACTACGGCTCACTAATGAACACATTGTATTGTCAAGAAAGACTTACAGCACATACAGTAACTCCACCTAATGCCACAAATAGTTGTTTGTACATTTCTATCATGGTGTTAGTAGACATATTTTTTACTTTGGACAGAGCCAGGCAAGCCGTTTCCCCGGGTCCAGTCTTTATGCTAAGCTAACCACCTTCTGACTCTAGCTTTCGTCTTAAAATCCATATAAAAACCAAAGTGTAAAAGTGTGATATAATGTGTAAATTAGTGAGTTGTAGAGTTGCTAGTAGACCAGATTTTGTTACCTTCAGACCGAGCCAGGCTAGCTGTTTCCCCCTGTTTCTAGTCTTGCTAAGCTAACCGGCTGCTGGCTATAAGTTTATATTTACTGTACAGATATGAGTGGTATCAATATTGACTCTGAAAGAAAATGTATTTCCCAGAATCTTGAACTATTTCTTTTACTGACAGTAACATATTATTTTCTCTATTAAAATATGCTACATTTGAACATGAATGTTAAATGAAGACACTTAATATTTAATTCAGTTTGAGTGGTTTAATTTAATTAATAGAATCAAATGGTTCCAAAAGAAGTCAACATGATATACACTGCTTGGCTAATTATAGATAGTATAAGTGTTGCAGAATACAGCGCAGATAGTGAAAACCATAATAATATAGTCTATGTTTCAGCTTTATTTTCTTAGCTATCTGGTTTCTACAAACAGGCGCTAAACATTCCCTAGATATGCAGCTGCTAATAATATAGAGTGTAAGAGTCAGATTGCTTTCACTCAAACATTTATTTGAACATGTATTAAAATTCTTGAAACTTTAAAATCCTGTTTTTTATCTTCTGAGAAAATGCATTCAATTTTAGGTCAAGTAAACCTATTTTATAAATATTCTTGTTTACTTCCTCAATGAGGAAAATATAAGCTGTTTTGTCCTTTGTGTCAAGATATTTTTGGTGGAATGTTGCTGATCTGCACCCTCTCTTCGATTCTCAGTCTGTCCTTCATTCTCTGCTGAAAAAAGGCTCCATCTGTCCATCTGCTGTCAAACTTGTCTTCTGGTAACTGACAGTACGCAGCATTGCAGAGACAGCACTCTGTCTATCTCAACAAATGTTTGTGTGTGTGTGTGTGTGTGTGTGTGTGTGTGTGTGTGTGTGTGTGTGTATGTGTGGGTGTACCTGAACTGGGCCTTGCTGGGGCTGGGTGATCGTGTCTGGCTGTGCTGTTCCTTCTCTTGCCTGTCCCTCAGCATCCTCTCAGCCAGCAGGAAGTAAGTAGCTGTGATGTGGTTGTACTGATTCGACTCCAGGGCCCTGAGAAGACGGAGAGAGGAACCAATTTGAATTCCACAACACACACAGGGACACTGACTCACATACACACACATATCACCAAACCCTGACCACGAGTCAAAAGAAAGGGGGGTGGAGATTTAATTTGACATGGCAACAGCTCAGGATCGACTGGCAGCTGGTTATTAATGGCAGTTAAACTGTTGAGGACACTCAATTAAGTTTAAGTTGGACTAGTGGACCATGGCAAATTTTTGGAGATTACACAGGAAAGAATAGCTGCATGTTAATTTAAGCGTGTGTGCGTGTGCATGTGAGATAAAGGGAGACATACTCGGTTATGGTGTCTCGGTCTTCGATGCCCCCCAGCACCATGCGCTGGATAATGGAGCCATGCTCCTCCTCCGACAGGCTGCGATGGGACACCAGAGGGGTGGACAGCTTGGTGGCCGGGGAGGGGTCGACACCTTGAAGCCATTCGTGGCTCCCGATCTCCTCTAGAGTGGCTCGTTTCTTGGGGTCCCTCTGCAGCATATGGGCTATAAGACTGGAGGGAGTCACAGAGGGCGTCAGTATTATGGAGAAACATCTGGTCACTACTGTAGCTGTGTTACAATACACACTAATATTCCCATCATATTCAGGATAATTATATCATGTTCATTAGCTAGCATTTAGAAACATCACACGGTCTTCTATTAAAGGACAATTTAAGAATGTTACAGGTTTGGCCATCCTTTCTATTTGTAATAATAACATTGTACTCACAAAGTTAATTCCTGAAATCTAGAATAATGGCATCACTAAAATAAATCAGACAGGGCAAGAAACGTGAGCAGTGAAACATTTCAATTTGAAACAAACCCCAAACTTATGTGGAAGAGAAAATGAAGGCAAATGGTCAAATTATGGTCCAAACTGTCCGCTGTACACATCCACCAGTTTACATTTAGACCGACTTCTGGTAGAACTTTGACCTACTGTACTTGCCATAGTTATTAACATACAGTTATCCTGTTCAATGAGGGGCTATTACCAACAATTTGGTGTGCTCACTTTCAGTTTTACCTGAAGTGAAAGTGGTTTAGATAAACTGGTTGACACGTTTACAACCTTTCTGAATGCTCATGTTATTTGCACCCATCGCTGATAGAAATACATAAAATGGCAGCTGATATCCAAGAGCACACTTGTCAGTGTTTGCCTTGAAAACTTGACGTGTGCCAATATTGCAAATGCTGTGTGTGAGTTGAAATAAACTGATGAAAGTCATGTCCAAAAACAATGTGTGTTTTCAAAGCTATAGCCAATCGAAATGTATTCAGCATCTATTTTGCCCTGCTCCGCCGTGACGCATCGTCACCCTCACAATGTTAAAAATAGAGGGCCGGTTTTAAAGGGTGCATTAGATACACTTAACGCAGCACTGCATCTCTGGTGGAGCAGCTGACTGCAGCACCGAGTGAAAGCAGGGCAACGAGGAGCAGCAGAAGAAGAGAGGCCAATGCTTTCTCTCTCTCTCTCTTTTCTTCACACATCTACAAACATGAAATATGCAGCACCTGCAGAGTACTCTGTCCATCTGTGTGGGTATGCGAGCGTGCGTTTTACTCACTCTCGGCATGCATGGGAGATGTGTGGGGGCACTGTGTATTTACAGTCCATGATCATAGTGAGCGTCTCACTGTCGTTAGCCTCCTGGAAGGGGGGCTGACCACAGACCAGCATGAAGAGGATCACCCCCAGACTCCAGATGTCTGCAGAGACACAGAGAGAATGCTGTTTGTTCATACCAAAATCCTTGTGTGTATAACTCGGGAACTAAGTTTGATTTTTTTAAGGAGCACGGCAACATAAACAAAAAGAAAACTAAGGATGACAGACTAACAAAGTGAAGCACATGTGTCCTTTCTGCTTAGTGACCTAGATAGAAAAAAACTAAACAAGAGCTGTCTCCCCCTCAGTTCAAATGAAGCATGAATCATATTCGAACAGAGCCATTTCCATAAATATGTAGCTTAGGACACATCTGTCTAACCAAGGATGAGGCTCTGCACTGCTGCATGCTGCCGGCGTCATGCTCACACACACGCCCGCATGCACTCCCACACAAACACACAGTCCTCGGAAAGTGGGTTAACGTGTTCATCTTTCAAAGCTTTATACAAATGCTAATTTCATGGAACAGTTCTCTTGGTCCGATTATGCATTTAAAAAGAGCAACTTCTTGCTCTGGGCATTGTCTGCCGCTCTGGTCAGCAGGATGGTCCACTGACACACATTCTGCAGTCACATGCTGCCTACGAGCTGAGAGACTGGAATGTAAAAGCATACAGCTCCACAATCAGTACTGTCAGTTGACCAGTTTTGCACAACTTTGGAAAAAGTATTGAACGATTTAGCTTCTTTACATGTTATGCAATAGCAAAAATAAAATAGTAGTTGAACCCATTATCTTCTTTGTGAGAGGCATAGATATCAGTCACCTGTCTGACATTTTATCAGAGTCCCTAAAATCAAAACAATGAGCTCAAAGACTCTAAAACGCCCCGTAAAGGTGAGGGGAACTGCAGAGTTGGGAGGTCATTCTCTGTGGGTTTGTAACCATGAGTGACCTCTTTCACGTTACACATATCATATCAGTAATTGTTAATATAAAAATATCGATTAGTGCAGCTTTAAAGTGCAAATGTTGGACTCTTTCTATTGCCATGTATGGTACTATGTGCATATTTAGAGATCACTATTTGATCAAACAAAGTCTTCTAAATATTAAAACCAACCAGAAATGTATAATGCTTCACTTCCTGTGAAGCAGATTACTTTTTCTCCAAAAACAGGAGTCGTATCAATAACTAACTGAACAGACTTCACTTTGATATCTTAAAGACTTTTAAGAAAAAGGTTGTAAACTGAGCCAAAGTGGGTTGATCCTCCCCAGCACCCCTGGTGATATGTGTTCACATTTCACTGCAGTTTGCCAGGATGCGCTGGCGATTTCAATCTGATCATGTAAATGTGCCAGTTTACTGTGGGTGGCGAGTATTTATTGCTCCGAGGCTGCGAAGGAGCGTCTCATACTGCTGATGGAGGGAGCAAACGCTGCTGCAGTCCCCACCACCATCTTACCCCTCGCCAATGTATCCTAGCAACCGTGACCCTGCTCCCTCATTACTTGCGTCAGTCGTCCACCAAACTTTCTTCCTCAATAACTTTATTTATAAACCAGAAGGGTGACACATCTCTGGATAACGCCGTTCACGTCCCTGCACATTAGCATCACTTGAGCTAACGACGCCGGCTAGTCATTGGCGACAGCTGGGAATGTAAACATCCCTTTCTGCTGTCCCGCGTTGCATTTTCACACCAATTGCTTCCCTGAGATAACGACAACTACTCCTTTGTGTCTTGACACTGTTAACCCTGAGGCTGAGTGGGCCAAGTTCAGTATCCTGTCTTGCTGATCATTATGTAACAGATTTTTCACAACAAAAAAAATCCTCCCACACAGCCCGGCACATGTTCAGATATGCTCTGAATTATGCATGTGCCCAGGATGTGTTCTTTGTAATTGCTATTAGGTCATTTTCTTTTGAAGTGCAGTTTGTGCTCCTAGAGAGAGAGAGGACTAGAGAGAACCTGTATTTATTGGAGACAAAAACAGAATCCACATAGTGCATAACATCAAAAAAGCAAAAGCAGGCAGGCATCTTTTCATAGCACTTATAAGTCACCATCTGCAACATGCTTGCCCTGTGTTAAAGCTGTGATTTCCTGCATAAAAATACTTTTGATTATTGTGTCCTCAAAATTCCTTTTATTCACTGGCTGTTTGTCTTTAACCATTTACATGAAGGCTTCACCTTGAGAATCGGGAGAACATGATGGGTGTTTTTCACTATTCTTTTGACATTTCATAGACCAAATGATTAAGCAAGAAAACAAACAAAATATTAAGTGATGATGAAAAGGATTAATATTCGCAGCCCTAGTCCTGATACCTAAGCAAGAGGGATAAAAATGAAGAAATCAAGCTGGTAAAAGCCGTTGACACCTTGGATTAAAGAAATAGCTAAATGTAGCTTTTTCTCTGCTTTTCTGCAGTTTCAAGTGTTTGGCTCCTGCTAATTGGCTCCTTCTGTAGGATTGACTACTGTCACAACAGTCCCCTCTCTATTTTGCATCACTTTTCATCTCAAATTATTTTCAGCACTTTCTCAAAAGAGCAACAAACTCCAAACAGGGCCGACTTGAGAGAGCCGAGCGAGGACAGCTTCTTTATCTCTGCAGCAAACTGGGCCGGCCGCCTCCTGGCAGGTCGCCAGCGAAACTCAGCACCTTACAGATCAGCAGGCACCTTGGCAGCGACGTGATCCCAGACCGGGTTACCTCAAAGCCCCATAGTTCAGCGGGTTCCACGTCGAACTGCACCACTGATAGAGTCACACAATATTACATCCCGGCTGGGTGGATAATCCTCGCAATCAAAACATCATCATCTCGGCTGAATGAACAATAGCGCACAGGCCGGATGAACACATGCGCGCACACATGCACTGAACATGTCCACAAACATCTGGGTCAAGTGCTCAGACAGGCTTTTACGGGACAGATGACCTCCCATTGTGCAGCTACTCAAACGATCATCCAAAAACCACACATGCAGTCAAACAACAGAGACTGCTGTTACTCCACTTTTGATATTTGGGAGGAGCTCATCTGCTCGGCACAAAAGAGACTGAGATGTGGCGAAGGCCTGTAAATCCACTCAGCCAGAAAAATAGCAAATGCTTCTCCCTTGCTCTGACGCAGTGGCCTCTGAGCAGACAGAGGGACTACTGATGCTTTTTCCTCGCTCGTCCCCCCCCCCCACCCCCAGACTCTGCACGCCTGTGTTTCATTTCTTTTTCCATTACATTTTAATTTAATATCTTAGCTGATTAGTAATACTATCAATGGATGATGGTGAGGCTTCTTACGGTGTGCGTACGCTGCACCCACAGAAGAAGAGATCACTGAGAAGGCTGGGGAAACCAATTTCAGCCTGATCTGATATCAGTCTCATTATACCCAGAAAGACCAGGACTGTCAATGAACGTAAACTGCAGACAAAGTGTAGGACTCCAAATCTGTGGATTAAGTTATAGTGTAATTTCCAAACTGCCAGGTACACGAACACGCCCTGAACTTTGAGCAGTTCTTCTCCTATCAGCTCTTTGATAAAGCTTGAGTGTGCCAAGTTGTCTGCAGGGTTCATCCAAATTGCTGCAGGTCATATAGTGTGGTCAAAGTGTATGCAGGGCTATCAGCAGGTCATATCAGCAGATGGGGAGTGTGTGAATGTGAAAGCCTCAGTTAACCAAGCTGATATACAGTAGAGGACAGTGTGTATCATGTTGGACTACGGACTGAGATAGTTAAGGTAAAAGCTGTGATAACTAACTGCTGGATAAATCAGCATTGAAATGTCCCTGCTACTTAACTCTCTTCCAGTTCTTTACACTTACCCACAGCAGGAGCGTCATACTCGTCCCCCAGCAGTATTTCAGGAGCAGAGTAGGCGAGCGAGCCGCAGGAGGTGTTGAGTTTTTTTCCAGGCTGAAAGCGGTTGCTGAAGCCAAAGTCGGTGAGCTTGACGACGCCCTGCTTCTCGAAGAACACCACATTCTCCGGCTTCAGGTCCCTGTGCACCACATGCAGCCGGTGGCAGTAGGAGATGGCATGGACAATTTGGGCGAAGTAACACTTGGCCACCTGAGAGAGGAGAGACAGAAATGGTCTGCAAATATTAGCAATGGATCTCAGTATAATAATGATAATAGGGTTTGCGAGACAACAAACACTAGACAAGACTACTCCTCACACATAGTCACATCTTAGATTCTCTGATCCATCTGAATAGCATGTGTTTGGCCTTTAGCAATGCATTAATAGGCACTTTAAATATGCATATTAGCTTTTTTGCTGAGAGATGAGAAGACCAATACCACTCTCATGTCTGTCCATGCAAGAGGAAGCTACAGCAGCCGGTTAGCTTAACTTAGCATGAAGCCTAGAAGCTTCAAAGTCACAAAAAAAAATTCCCCACAGTATAACATGCACCAACAAAACATACCAGCTTTTATTTCAAAAACCAACCAACCTGCTTATTGGCTACCTCACCGTGTAGCAGTAAGTGTGCATAAAAAGTCAATAAAAAGCCACTACAGTACCACTGCAGAGTCTGGGACATCTATTCTATTTTCCCTGCTTAACTTGTACTGTTCCAACTTTCAATGTCACACAGTTGCCTCCTGGTGTCTGGAATTTATTAACTTTAAGGAATCGGTATGCACAATGCATTGGTGAGCTTCTAACAACCTTTGAACTGTCCTTCACTGCATTTCCACAAAACAGTCTCACATAGAAACAAACAAAATACCACCATCCCAATTCTGTTCCCTAGAGACTTCAACTTTGCAGGAGAATTCAAGTGAATGTGACACTTCATCTCCTTTCTCTGGCCTTATCTCGAGCACTCCCGGAGATGGTAGAGACTCAGTCAGTCAGGGACACTTCTGCAGATAGGATGAACCTCCGACTGAGTCTATGGCTGCTCTGCTGCCCACACTCCTACTCACCTCTTCGGCCAAGCCTCCATCGTGTTTCATGATGCAGTCGTACATGTCTCCTCCGTCTCCCAGCTCCAGGATGAGGTAGAGCTTGGTGGCCGTGTCGATGACCTCGTAGAGGCGCACCACGTTGGGGTGCTGCACCATCTTCATGCATCGCACCTCCTGGAAAAGGTGCCCCCGCGCCACCGGGTCCAGCTTAGTCTTATCTATCACCTTCACTGCGACCTAGAAGAGTGGCATAATGAGAAAAACTGAAGTGATCTGTCCCTATCTACACCTATCAGCGGCAACTTCTGCATACTGTAGAGGTTGTTGATACGTTTGAGCTAAAGCAGCTAATTGCTGATGTGTAGTGCTGATACTAAAGATGGTGTCATGATTATCAAACAAAAACATTAGTATTTAGTGTTTAGTGTTGTCAGGTTGGAAGCGTTTAACCTTGGAGAGGTATCTCTACAAGTGTTACTAGTCACCCATCTTTGCCATGTCTGTCTCTAAAGGTGAGGCTCAAATCTTTAACAGTATGTTGGCACTGGCTATTTAAATATGAGGAAATCCAATGACTGGTACTAAAGCATTGCACTTCGATGTACAGACATGGACATGCATACCTTTTCCCCAGTGAATACGTGTCGGGCCAATTTGACCACAGCAAAGTGTCCACGGCCCAGCGTCTTGTCCAGGTCGTACAGCCCGGCAATCTTCCCATCATGATGGCGTTTGAGCCCCGCCATGGCTGCTGGTGGACGGGGAGGGAGGAGCTGCCTTCTGTTACCTGCTGGTCTTCGGTCAGTTCTCCATCTTCTCCCGAGTGGGGTGAAGTTAGGTGAGGTGGCTTCAGGGATTTGGAGGTGTGTTGCTGGATGGTAACAGAGCTTTGTCCTGCTGCACTGCTGGTGCTCCGCTCAATACAAGCCCATCTCTCTGGATCTGAAAATGGCACAACAAGAGAGAGAGGTCATGAAAATTCACCCATTCATATAGGCAATATAACACTTAATTGAATCTGTACAATGAACTGAGTCACTGCTTTGGAGGAAATCCTGCATGCATGCATCCCATGAACCTGTCTGATGAACTGATGTTATCCTCAACACTGCATTCTTTGCATCTTAGTGTATCATTTAACAATTGAATTTGTTATAATAGTGGAATCAAAGTGTTTCTATAACTCATTTTCAACTAAACCTAAAAAAGAAAACAACACATAGAATCCACAGCCATGCTATCAGCTCTGTGAGGTTGTACTTAATAGCACTTTGAGCAAAATGCTCACAATGACGATGTTAACATGTGGATATTTAGCAGGTATAATGTCTACTATGGTCAAGATCTTAGTTTTGCAAGTTAGCATGCTAACATTTAGTAATTACAACTAAACAAAAACGTGCTACTAAAAATTACATCTGGGTGCATATTAGCATATAACTTAACAATAACATCAGTTATTTGTGAATTGAAATCAACGGGAGAAGTGCACAACCCCACACGTGGCCTGCATCATCACATACACTGATGATTCACTATTCTACATGGATATTTGGGGGCAATCACTGGCATTGGTTAAGAGTAAAGTTGCTGATACAAATAAGTAATTTAAGTTCTTACTTTTATTTTATTTATTTTATTTAATGCCGAAGGTTGTTAGGTCAGTAACACAGCTGGATAAAGAGACCATTTGGGCTTTAACTAACCATTATTTATAATATAATTTATTTTTACTATCAAATAATCTGTTAATTATTTCTAATCTATGAAATGTCAAAAAAAAAGAAGAAAAAAAACAATCTTAAAACCCAAAGATACGTTTTCAAATGTCTTGTTTTGTCAAACCCAAAAAAACTCAACTGACAGTGACTTTAGACTGAGAGAATAAGACAATTCTCACATTTGAGTCCCTGGAACCAGCCAATATTTATCATATTTCTTGATTACTTTACTTAAATGAATAATTAAAACTACTGCCAATTAATTTTCTGTCTAACTACTTATCAATTATTACATTTTGGTAGGTAATACATTTCATCATTGTTCACTGGTTCCCTGCTAGATTTAAAGATTTTTTTTGGACAAAATTCTGCCACTCTAAACTAAATCATCAGACGTCATATAGTATGTTGCTTCACAGCCCTGATTATGAAACAACGCCTCCAGGGGAGGTATGGCATTTCTCCTCCAGGAACCTACCTGCGTGCCAAGAGCACAGAAACAGCAAAAAACATGCACAATGTACAGGCAAGAACATTCCTGGGAGGTGATCTTCGCCTAGGTGTGTCCCACTCACTTGGATTCACAGAGACAACAGGAAATCAAATAACTGTTGCCAAGGAACACACCCATCAACACAACTTGATACAGTAACATGAATAAGTTAAAAAGGGCTCTAACCCACCAGCAGTCTGTGCTTGCTCAAATGAAACTTTGAAAGCCTAAAAAGCTCTTTGGGTTTTTTTATTTGTGATCCTCAGTTGGAGGGTTGTACCTGTGAGAACAGAGTGAGTCATTTTTCTTATAATAGGAGGCTGACATCTTCATCTGTCTCTGCTCTGTCTCGCTCTCTCACACGTACACACAGACACAAAAGTAATCGCAACACTTCTGTACTCTTCGCCTGACGCTGACAACATGTAGGTGTTGATGTTTACAAAAAAAAAAAAGAAGCTGCGCACACATGAAAGTGGGCACAAGTGTGTCTGTGTGTGTGTGTCTCCTTCAATAGCTTCACACATATTCACAGACGCATACACACCCTGAGCTCTGGCACTTGTCAGGCTGACAGGGAAGGTTCGGTGAGATGAGCAAATATTATTCAATATTTTAT
>JAVQJL010061198.1:0-12525 GCA_036024295.1 Nannoperca obscura | reverse complement strand
ATTATTCCTAGTAGTTATGAGTAAAATAATAATCTTTTTAATTTAATCTCTCTTCATTTTCTATTTGGACTTTGCATTTTCTGTTTGGACTTTGCGTTTTCTATTTGGACTTTTAATTTGAAATATGACCAAAGATATCCTCCATACTGGACACTGTTTGGTCACACAACACAAAGCACTATTTCACTTTCACTACTGGATACACTCCAAAAACAAAGAGCAAAATGGAGAAATGTGGGGAAAAAGAAAGGCAGAAAGGAAGAAGGTGAAAGAAAAAGATCAAAGGGACAGGAAAGGAGGAAAAAAGCAATGATACCCAGATGTCTTGTGTGGTTAGAGATACGCTGATAACTTGACAAAAGGGAAAACAAAGATTAGTAGGGCTGCTGTTTGTGAGATAATGACATTGCCCACACACTTTAGCACACAGGCACTCTCACTCAAATAGAAGCACATTAGTGCACAAATATCCACAAATGCCCCCCCACACCAGTGTAGTAGATCACTGAATGCTGCCACACTACTGGCTTTGTAATGTTTTGGATTGAGATCAATCAGCACTTTACTTTCACTGTTCCATTTGAAATCCACTGTGGAGAAGAGCCAAAACAATACAAATCACCATGCAGATACCTATGGGATTGTGCTGCATGTGATTTTCTTCTTGTATTTTTCACTTTTTAAATTTCTCCGTACCTTGATGTTTGATGTACCAAATGTTTTTTATGTATGGCATCTGAGATAAAGTAAATATTTTGTACAGTACAATGCAATCACAAGTGTAGAGTAGGTAGCTACGCAGAATCACGGAACACAGGTATTTGTTTCTTATTCAGTTGGGCTTAAAGTATATCCTGGCACTAACAGATGCAGGCCGGAGGTGTGGACATGCAGTTATTTTATCAGTCTAGCTCATCGCTAACATCAAAGATGTTTAGAGTTCAAAGCCCTCAGATGCCATCCTACAATCCTCCCAAACTCAGAGGTTAAATTAAGGGTATTACAATGGAAAATGAAACCGCCTATAGTATTTCATCTGACTGGCCTGAAAGAACAACTTACTATGTTTCATAGAGCATTAAAAGTTCGGAATTTTGCTTTTTTGGATTCATTAGGTCATATGTGTATTTATTTATTATTTATTTAAACTACACAGTGATGACTCAGATTACGATGAACTACAATTGATTTATTAAGCAATAAAGATGGAAAGACAGAAAAGGTAAACACAAGAAGACAAAACAGTAGGGAGGACAAAAAAGGAGGGAGATAAAAGGTAAAGATTATGAGTGAGAGGGGGATTTCCAGAGAGGCCATGGTCCACTTACAAAGAAAAACACCCACCCTAAACAGAAATCACAACAGATGAAATTAATTATAGCTTGGATTAAATAGTCTGTTAGAGCTTTTTACTCCAACTGGATTTCATACAGACAGAGTTTTGATGTTTTTCAGTGTGTGTCTATGTCTACAGTGAAACTATGAAAGATGTGAGACCAACAGATGGAGGGAAGTAGATAATATTTCTGTCCAAACCTGACCCGAGTCCGAGAGAGTAGTATCAGAGCCCGACCTGAACTCGACACAGTTAATGTAAGCTGAAATAAACTGAAACGTCTTCATAACATCAATTTATCATCATCATCAATTCATTATTTCTAAGTTTTTGTCAAGATCATCAGCTGTAGAGTGAACTAGGAACAGTCTACCAGCAGTTTTCAGACAAAAGTTGAAACATTCTTTAACATAGTATTTAAGACGATCTATTCTTATCCAATCCAATAAGGCCAGTTAATACAGATATTACTGTACAATCAAACTTGGTATTTACAAAAAAATATTATTAAAATGATAAATGTGTTCAAAATGTTCTTATTGTCAACTAATCCCATAAAAAAACTGAAACCAAAAGTGCCAATAGTTTCTGGGCCCCTAACAGCCCCAGGCCCATTGGTTCCTACTGAAGACATACATCTTCTAAACAAGGTCACTGGGCTTATCGCAAACTTAACTTAAAGTGCAGAAAACAGTAGAATTGTTAACAATGTTCAGAGTATTTACAGCAGCAGGACATGTGCGTTCATGGTAATGAAGAAACACGTTGCGCAGTGAACAAAATGGCTCACTGATGTATTTTCAGTAGTTTTGTACCATTTTATAGTTGTAATATTTTTATAATTTCATTAAATGGATTAGGCAACACATGCGTACAAATGTAAAAATTTTTGTCCACCAGCCAAATGACTAGCAAATGTTCAAATTTGACCATCCACTCAATAGATTGTTTTAATGGCTGCTGAGTAAAGCAAATAGCTGGTGGCTGGTGATACTTTTGTGCCCTGCATGTGTGCAAAATAGGGATATCTCTATTAGGCAAATTAATGAAAACATGGACACTTTTGCATGCTCTAGCCTGGTGAAATAATGACCTAAAAATACATTATAATTGTATGTAAGCAAATGCATTGAAAAAATATAACTAAAATATAAGATAATTTAAATGACATAAGAGTAGGCTAGGTATGTACCTGACTCTCCTCCAATAAACTGCTTCAACCTCTTCTCTTCATTTTTGTTTTTGTTTTCTTAATCCTTAATGCACTTATGCAGATGCTAATCTAATTCAAATGTAAAACCCCTATGTTTAGATCATAGAGGGAACTGTGAAATTAAATGAATCCTTTAAAAAACATGATAAAATGTGACTTTTAACCTCATGAGTAATAGATTTTTTCCACTGCTCACTATAAATGGAGAAGTCCATAAGTCATTAAGTCAAAGCATGGCCTCAACCTGTTCAGTTCCCGTCATGAGTTTAGCTTTAAGTCACTTGAATGCAACAGGTGTTTACAATATCTAATCCAGCTTCATGAGCCTTAGACCAAAAAAGCATTCAAATTATCCCTCATTATTATGTAGAAGAATTCAAAAGGTATTTGTTCAAACCACTTGCAAATATCCATGTCCTCAGGTAACATTAACGGAATTACAGTCACCAACACCCACGCTTATATTTGTCACAGTATGGGTTTGTTATAATACTTTAGTACCCAAGGTGATCAACATCTCATCTCACAGACTAGATGTCCTCATTAATCAAACAGCAGCTCAATTATTCCTGCTGTTTGTTTTTTGCATGTGTGCAGTGTGAAACTGACAGACCGGAAAAGCTCCTTCAGGAGTGTGTATTAATAGGCAGTTGGAAATACACACAGCAGTCAAGATGTGCCTAGTGACAAATCAGAAAAATACTGAGTCCTTAATAGGAACACATATGCACACTCAGTCGCTCACACACACAAACCTGCACACAAAGCTCAAAGAAATGAAAAGTCCCTTTAGTGTGTTGGTAAATCAATGGTTTAAGAGTGTGGAGGCCACGACTGGGCATGGTTAGGAGAATAGAAGGAGCAGGGAGGGAGTGTGGGAAGATGAGGCGAGGAGAGACAAAAATAACAGCAAAGAAAAGACAAAGGCAAGGGAGCAGATGAGGAAGGGGGAAAGAGGAGAGCAGGAGGGGGGAGGACAGAGGCTCTGAGGTACAAGTTACAAGTTAGAAATGCAAATGTGCACCGTCCTCAGAATATCAGGATTGGCATTATTTCAGCTGTTTGACCATGAACACAATTAAGTTTATAATCAAATAAAAGACAACATTGTCAGTAAAAACCAATTATATCCAGCTGGTTATTATGAAAGTGGATCTGGCCCTGAGGTTAGCACTGACAGCAATAATAAAAACCATCAGACAGCCATTTTCTACTTCTTTTTGACAGCAGACAGCAGATCAATTTTAAATATTGTAGGGAGTAATGGAACAAGAAGCAGCAGCCGCAGTGAGCTGTGAAGCAGTGAGCACCTCCAACTCCTCAGCAAGATAAGCAACTCCCTTTACTGTGCAAAACTATGAAATCAGATCACGGTTGCTCATGGCATAATGGAACAAGGCCAATTATTGACTGATTTCATTAGTAAAACAACTTCAGTTTGTTTGGCTGAACTGTTAACAGATACACCAGTTGCTCTTCCGTTGTATTTTTGACAAACTAGGAGCACAAGGAGTGCTAGACCCAAAGACGAACTGGCCCGTCTCAGCTCGACTCAAGCCGGCTGATCGTTGCCTGGGACTCAACCTGTCAAACGGCCAGTAGCTGGTTTTAGGACATAAGGAACGTCTCGTGTTTCAACAGCCAATCAGCTTGTAACAAAGTCAGCTAGTCATCCAGATCCTCGTCTATTTGTTTTCGCCGTTTCATCAATACTTGAAATGCAACTGTAGCAAGTAACTCACCATCACTATCCTCATTCATATTTTAAACACACTACAAATTACATTCAGTAGCAAAAAAAGCCTGAAAAGCAGTTTGAACGGAAGTACAGAGAGTTCATTGGTGTACACTGGCAGGTTTCCGAATGTTGCAAATCAGCGCATAGAAAATAGTTTCAACTTTTCTCGTTGCGAATCTTTGAAGTGAACGGGGCATTAAGGATTATTTTATTTTTTTATTTTGACCTCTACCACACCCTGTCATTCAGAGGCTGCCTCTAAATGCGCCTTAAGGCCTACTGCAAGGTCAAAGGTCATTCCCAGATTGGCAAAGGTCCAACAAGGACTCCAGAGACCGGGGTACGTGAAGCTGGGCACCGAGCACTAAGTAACATATAACGCAAGACAGGCTAAGGTGGAGGTTGGCATAGTCCCAGATTTAATGCCTCTAAGAAGACAGTAAGAGAGGGGAAACAAATGACAAGATGAGAGAGGGGGATGAATAGAGGGTAGGAGAAGAAAGATTGAGAGGGAGGACAAGAAAGGAACTAAAATAGCCAGATCCTTACTTTCTAACTTGTAATTACAGCTGCCAAAACTAGAATGATGAGCAATGTAAACAGAGTCTGGGGCCTCTAATTAAAACTCCACAAGCATAATATTGTACTGCCATTTTATGGTGATGGCTAAACACAGTTAAATCAAGTTAAGTTCTCTGCCTCTGTGACTTCAATGCTATGCACTTCAATAACTATGCATTCTCAAACATTAATCCCTCACTTTGCCTTTGTCATTCTGACTTACTGTCCTTTTGTTCAGTCACACTTCTTTCACACCTTTTTTAACCATGGTTGCCTTTTTATTTCTTTAGTATTTCAGATCTAAAGTGAGGCAAAGAAAGCTTATTAAGACCCAAATATAAGTGAATGCACATCATCATAACCTCTTTAACAAATGATGCCCCAGATTTTACCAGAAGTAAACATAATTAAGAACATCTATTAATTATTAAGATCGCACCCCCCCTGGTTGAGTTTGGGAGCTGAGCTCTACTTCAGAATACAAGCAAAGCTGCTTTATTCACATGCATGTACACAACGCAGCGTATGCTCCCCTTTCTCTTACTGACACACACACTGCTTCTCTCTAGGATAGCCACAGGCGTCCACAGGGTATAAGAGTAGAATAGACCAAGAGGACTAAGGTGCAGTGCTGGGAAACTTACAAGGCAAGAGTTGGAGTGTATTAACATTCACAAACAAAGGAAAGTAAGCAGGCAGGAAAGCCTTAAGGGTCCAACCCTGGAGGAAAATCTTCAGGGGCTCGTAGGATCCAAGCCAAAACTGCAATTCTTTTTTCCTCTTCTTACCGTCTCATCTCCTCTCCTACCTGCGGCTTCTCATCCCATCATCTAACACACGAATCACAAATTAATTCTTCTCCACATTTTACCTAATTAAGGACCATATGCAAACAAGCACACAATCTCTAACCAGCTGCCTTGTTCTAATTTAATGAGGGTAGGTGAGGACATGCAAACCGTTGTTCTCTTGCTTTTACTTAAGTAACTCATCTGTCACAAAGTCCCCCTTTTTTCTTCTTGACAACTCCTAATCTACACAGAAAAGCTTTTGCAATTGCAACATATACATAAAGTCTAACATAAAAATGCTTCATGAAAAAGGTGAATCACAAAACTACAGTCAGTTGTTACAAAATGTTACAAAACATTATGCTAGCTTGAGAGGTTAATTAGAGCTGAAACAATTCTGTTTTCAATTTTGATAGTTGATTCATTGTTTCAGTCATATTTCAAACAAAAATGCCAAACATTCTCTGGTTGTTCCAGCTTCTCCGATGTGAAGACTTCTTTGTCATATGTGACAAGTTGAACTTACAATTGAAACTGTAATATGTTTAGAATAAAATTAAAATGAATCTGATTTCCATTAATTTATACAAAACAAATGTCAACAACTACTCAGGCAACATGAGTTGTCCTCCTTAAGTTATCATCCCTCTGTCCCATAGCAGTGAAAAAAGAACAGTTAGTGAAAAAGCTTATTTATCATCACAGACACCAAACAAGCACCCTGACCCATATACTTCTATCTAGAGAACCCTATATGGCATTGTATTTTTGACAGAAAAGGAATCTGATAAACATGTCTTTATGCTTCAGTATGTGGCCAGACATTAGTAAAGGTCCCACTCACAAGAAAGGTGTCTAATGAGGGGAGTAGATTAGCCTAGGGCTGACCAAGAAGGTGGCATTCCACTTCAACCTTCAGAAGCAAATGGGGGGGGGAGGGGTTTACACAAAACCTTTACAAAGAGCAAAGCTTACTAGAAAGCAGGTCCAACTAATGGGTCATAGGTAGGCTAAGTGCCCACGGCAAAGAGGCCTTATCCAGGTTAGAATGGTGACATTCTTGTGGGACTAACGGATGCAATCCAGCCCCAACAGTGGCCTCAGACCCCAAGACCAC
Source organism: Nannoperca obscura (assembly GCA_036024295.1). Lineage (NCBI taxonomy): Eukaryota > Metazoa > Chordata > Actinopteri > Centrarchiformes > Percichthyidae > Nannoperca > Nannoperca obscura. The sequence continues at coordinate 5,769 of JAVQJL010061198.1, read as the reverse complement.
AATTAGACATGTGATTTACAAAGGACAAAAAAGCAGGAACATTTACAGAAACCTCCCTCTTAAAACTATTGTGGCAATTCTACAATCATCATATGAATGGTAAAGTTTTTATCATTTTTATTTATTTAAACCTATTTATTTAAACCCCTTCATCAATAAATTTAACGTCATGACTGTTCAGTGTTTGCTTGGACAGAGTATGCCAAAACAAACTCTCACATGTAAATGCAGGATAACTATTTATATTGCTCTAATTACATAAAGTTATCAATATAAAAATGATGTGTATGTTTACATTCAGTCTGACCAACATTATTTGTGTAACTATCTGCTTTGCTCAAGGCAGACAACTAGGGCCGAAGCACGTATGTGTACAAAGACACGACTAACATTACTGTCCTCACTGCTCCCTTACAAAACAGCTAATCCAGTGTCCAATTAACTGATGGAAACCCGGGGTTATTGGGGAAATTACGTTATTACAAACCATGTGAACTCTTTAATCAAGCTATTATCTAAATGTGGTTATTCACAGTAACAATAAGCATTAATGTAATGTGAAAAGCAACCATTCATACAGCCAAGTGCTGCATATGTCTAGACTAGCACTAACTTTGACAGCTGGCTACAGTTAACTATCTTATTAAATCCGCAGATAACCAAACACTAGCTAGTAATTTTAGCTGCTTAGCTTTCACTCCCTCAGCCAAATATGAACACACACACACACACAGTCACTAGCTAGCTTGCGCTCCAGCGCAGGGTTTTCTGCCAAAACAGCTGTCAACATGGTGATAAACACCACGCACAAAGTAATTTAAGAACCTATACTCATAGAATGGGGGTCACAGCACGTAACCAACAGTAGGTGCGCTCGCCTGTTCCTCTCTGTTGCTGTAGCAGTGTTTTGGTGCGAAGTGTTTGGGCAGCGCAAGTGTGAGACTGAATGTGAAAGTGTGTGTCTCAGCATGAGACTTGGCAACGCTGATCCCGACATACCTGAATAATACATTCTGAAACAGCTGCGGGCGATCTCCTTGTCAAAAAGACCCCCACTCCCCAATGTTTTTTACGGATCTGGAAAAATTACAACCCTACATTATAAAGATGACCCAGATATTTTCCTACACCTTCATTTGACCTCTGTTTCGATCAGGATACACTAACAAAATACACCATTTCTACCACGAGTAACATCTTTTATCACAAAAAAATATTTGTACCTACATTAGTTGGTGCCGTTATGCAAACACGGGTCCATCAAACATGATCAATTGTTCAGAACTATGGTAATGATTGATGGTTGGCTGAACAATGAAACTAATCTAATATCAGAATAACATTGCAGACTCACAGAGCACTGCTCATAAGAATTGTTCTATTTACCGTTATTATTAAGATTATGTAATATATCAGGTTGTTACTTTTTAACTACAAAAAAAAAAAAAAAAAACTGTATGGAATGCTGTTTATTTCATCAAGCTCTGTCTGTTGAGGTCAGGTATTAAGAGGCTCTTAGGAACCTCTGTCAAGCCTGGCAAGAACCAGAAGTTGTAGAACCTCAGCTGAACTTCTCATTTTGGATACTGTTTTTGTCTCAGCCACCTGTGACCTGTGTGTTTGTGTCTCTTCGGGACCCCTTGGATCCCCTTAGGGCTCCTACAACAGTGTTGAAAGGAGAACGCCTGTTTTTTCCTGTAGGCCATAAACTCCACATTCTGACCAGTGAAACACCCTTCATCACCTCTCTTGTAATCTGTTTGTTTGTGTGTGGTCTCTCCAGCTCTGAATCTATTGTGACCCTTGATTAACCTGACCTTGCTTGTTCCCACTTGCTCCATTTTCAAATTTCTCTTCCCTCAGTGCATGTTCTCATTTCTCTTATCCAAGTTGTGCAAGAAATAGGCAGTAGTAGGTGTTACGAGGTGTGTTACAGTGTTTGGGCATACAGGATTACATCAGCGTCCAGGTTCATCAAATTAAACAACTCTAATTTATAAAATACTATGTGTGTTATCAATACTTATTGGACGATGGACACTGCATTTATAACGCTGTAGTGTGCTCCCTACAGGAGTCACATTTCACTTTTCAAGTGAGCGTAAGGAGTAAGGAGAGCTGACCGACAACACAGTCTAAAGATCTAATGCAAAGCTCACTAATAGGCAGACCACAGTACGGGTCCGGATCCAGTCCCCATCCTATCCGGACTTATAATCGATAAATTACTGAGAATCATGACATTGAGACGGAGCGTTTCTCAACGGTTATAGAAATAAGTAAGCCAAATAAAAGTCATTCCACATGGTGTTTTTTAAGAAAAGTAGACAGAGAAAACAGAGCTTTTAATCAGGAAGGGACTGTAAAATGTTCTTCCTTCTCACAAGCAGTTCAAAACCAGTGTGTCTCACAGGTTCCGAGACCGCAGCCATATTAAAAGCAACCCTGAAGTACAGAGCCACTACGAGACAAAGCACAGAGCATCTTTTGAGAACATACCTCCACGTTATGATGAGGTATTGCTCGAGGACATTTTCGCTAACTGGATCTCTTTGAATTTTTATTGAATGATCTAACATTAAAGATCAAAGTAAGCACTCCACAGATATTAGGCGTCATCTGGCGCAACGGTGTTGTCATAAGTTTATTAACTGGAGGGAAAATGTTCTCACCGTAGCACCCTTAGCAAGAAACATATCTGGCTCTGTTGTTGTGGTTATCTGGAACAGAAGTGGAAGCAAAAGAAGCAACACACTAAGTCACTGAGAAGGTATTCTGTTCACGACCCATTTATTATAAGCCAAGGACACAAAGAGAGGGGGAAAGTGTTGTCATTGTTTTCACAAAGTAAGGGACGGACGGACGGACGCACGCACGAGTTTTTTTCTTCTTGTATAAGAAGACACTTCGTCAGTGTCAAGAAGGCCAAATTAGTCCGGACATTTAAGGGCCACTGAATAGCTGTAATAAAATGTAGCAAAAAAGACAATTATTTCTGTCAAATTCATATAGTATATGTATGAATAAACATATGTGTTAAAAAAAAACCTGTACTTTGACAGTTATGGAGCTGCTAGGTTTATGGACAACGAACTAATCCTGCCAGTCCAATAAATCAATAAATGACACTGCACAAAATCCTACAAAGCAAAGACTGTCAGAGTGTAAACATATTATAAACCAACAAAATGGATGAAGGCTGTAGGAGGTTGTTTGGGGACACTGAATAAAACGAATGCTGAGTCACTGTGCAGCAGGCAGACAGGAAGAACTGTAGGTAGGTATCATGGGAGCCTGCTGAGGAGAACAGGAATTTGGCATCTGCTAACACGCCACAGGAGTGACGGAACAAATAAGCCAATTAAAGGAGTAGAGGATAAAAAAAAGGTGTATGTGAAAGGAAAAGAAGGAGAGAAAAACTAGAGGAATCCAATAGGAAAGCAGCCTGTAGAAGGACAGAAGGACACATCTACCTGCTCTCAGAGCTTCTCGGCTTGACTCAGCAAATTCTGAAGTCACTTCAACTCTGTCCTTTATTGCTGACTCAGCCTGCTGTTGGATGAGCCCCAGGGACCCTACTGTCACAGCTAAAACACCCTCCAACAATATCATACACAACACCTACTTCTGCTACAGCAAAGCACCACATTAAACCCTTTTAGTCACTTGAACCACCATGATGGCTTCATGTTTCAACATAAACTTGTCACAGAACAATACTTGATAAGGCCTTTACATATAGGAGGCGGGGGTTTTGTGCGATAAATTCGCTCGGCAATATATTTTGTCACGAGAACTTACGAGAAAAATGCAGCAAAATTATTTTTCTGAACAAGGACGATTTTCCTGAGCTTTCACACAGTGAATAAAGGCAGAAACCATTCATGTTGTGCAGATCCAATGTCACGTCACAACTCTGCACGTGTTGGTTGTTTTTCTCATCACCCAAGAAATTATAAAGACAATGAACTCAAGAACACCAAGTTGAGCAGCAGCACCAGATGCAGGATAGTGAGGAGCTGATGTAGTTGGTAGCAAGACAACAGTGTCAGAGCAGGTCTGGCTCGTCATATTAATCATATACAAGAGGAACTCTAGCTGTTACCTGGACAATGCAATAACTTAAGACATTGTAGCATACATACATCACTTTTATTTTGAAGAATGAGCGGGCCCAAATATATCTATTATAAATTTGAAACGCTGGCTTTTTTGATGCAAAAATATTTTCAGGCGAGTATTTCACATTTTTGTCTCAATTATTTGTCACACCCCCGGTGTGTAAAGGCATTTAGTCTAAACTTTGAATATTTGTTTTATCAATCAGTCACTCAATAGGATGTTTTAAGAGCAGACATTTTGACTTGGCGTAGCAGGAAAAGCACAGGTGTTACTCATTACAGTGATTATGGCTTTGTTCTATTTAAAAGAGCACTCCAAAGATTTAGCATTGCACTCCTTTAACATTGCCCTAAATCGATGAAACCAAAGATATCGTCATTTTTTATTCCACTGATTCTTCTTCCCTGTCAAAACCTGGCACCTTCATTACCCACAATGCCACTCAAACAATGACAGTCTGGTCAGAGATTTGGTTGTGTGTTATGCTAGTAGCAGTTAATGTAGCCTTTAATTGCCAGCTTCAAGCAAAGGCAAGCACTCGGGTGTCAGTGACGGAGAGAGAGAGAGAGAGAGAGAGAGTGAAAGTGTGTGAGAGAGAAAACAGAGGATGGTTGGATTGTGTGTCGGAGAGGCAGCGAATGAATCAGCTCATTTCCTCTGCTGCCTTGAGGGCTAGACAGTCTGACAGGCCAGCAAATAAGGATGACTCATCCTGACTCACACACAGCCACACACACAGGTGGGCACACACACTCAAACACAGGGTGATGGATTATCCCACCGTAAAACATGCTTTTGTAGCTTCCAATTGCCCTGAAAGGAAAACTCTCATGCTCTCTCAGATTCTTCTGCCCTTTTCTCAAATACTCTCTCCCTTACACAGCTCTTTCTTTCACTCTCTCTCTCTAACACACACACACCGTCTGGTTTTCTTGCCCCTATTCTTTCTGCTTTCCAAGCTGCAATGACAAACACAGCCCTGCAGCCACCAACCTGTGACTCATCCTTGTAGCCTTTCGGAGTCTGTCAGTATGAACACATGGCCATGCATGCGCGCGCGCACACACATTCAGGTTTGCATTCCAATCTGTCTGTGTTTTGTGAAGATGAGACTTCAGTACTGAAGGTGATATCTGAACAAGCTTCAAAAGATAAAAGCTCCTTTGATCTGTGAAGTTATCACACACACACACACACACACACACACACAGAAGTTGATAGGAAGGGGGAAGGAGGTGAACGGGGGGTTTCCTCATCCTGTAACAGTGTTCTCAGGAACAAGCTGGAGAGGTCTTCCCCAAGGTCCAACCACCATGCGCATTGACATTAAGACCGGAGAAAAAAACTCTGTGTGTGTGTGTGTGTGTGTGTGTAACAGGATCAGCCTGTGTGCCACTCAGGGTTAAGTGATGTAGACTGAATGAGTTACCAGAGTTTAAGCAACTGTGTGCTGAGCGATTCCCAGTGTCCCTTTGCATTATTAGCTTCTGTTTGAGAACCACTGCTTTGTGTATAATATGTATGTATGTATGAATGAATGAATGAATGAATGAATGAATGAATGAATGAATGAATGAATGAATGAATGAATGAATGAATGAATGAATGAATGAATGAATGAATGAATGAATGAATGAATGAATGAAT